>JABBWA010000281.1:0-59545 GCA_016628065.1 Suillus lakei | reverse complement strand
CACGGTTTCAGCATCCGAGGATATTATGATGCGCTTGCATGGTTTTCTCAATGATTCCATGCAGAGCATCACGTCTGGTCAGGTTACGAGAAGCTGCCACGAGCGATACGTAGTTTGTGGTTTCACCGTCCATTTCCTCTTTATAGAAAGATAAGATATCGCTAAATAAAGGCAAATCAGGACAACCAACAAGAAATCATCGATATACTTACTTTACGGTGTTCACGATAAACATCACGTCCGGCATAGATTGAATGAATTGGCGATACGGGATCGTGGCAGGGAAAATAAACAATGAGTATGCACTCGCCACGCCCCTAAGACCCTACAATAGTCGGGGTATGAGGGAGCATCTTTCGAGACCTATCGATACGAAGAATTGAACATCGAGTCGCCTTTATTCCAAACGACACCATACCTGCATATTGTTGGTCCCATGTTCAAGCATGATCCCAGATATGAAGTCGAGGGAGGATGTGATAATCATATTCGCCACCAATGGGCAGTAATGGTGATGGGCCTCGCGCATGAGCTCATCAAACGCACTCAGAAGTGGATTACACTGCGGCGACAGTTCACAAAATTTTCATTGAAACTTTGCAGATGAACCGGGTCTAGTCCTTGGTCTAGAATGTCGTCGATTGCGGGTGCTGGCGCCAGTGAACAGGCAGATCCACATCCTTGTGGCACGATCAGGGAGATGGGCATAACCAGCACAGAACATAGACACGCCATTGGCCATGTGCGCACGGATGGAATATTCTCCGTCCATCGGAAAGCCACGATCGGTGGCTTCCTGGATGCATTCGGCGTATAACGCTTCGTCGAGTATGAAGTCCTTATATTGCAAGCCGCAACGATGAAGAAAATTGGCAACGTCCTGGCGAATGCTCTTTAGAACCTATATTCGAGATTATAATCGGGACATGGAAGAGTGACAAAGAAATACACGTACGGCGTCGTCTAGAGTAGATGTGGACAAACTGTTAATGGACATCGTGATTTGTGAATAACTGTGAGAGTGGAGCTCTGGAGAGAGAATGGTTGGAATGAGTACCATGCACCCTGATACTTATACCCTAGTACTACTTAGTAGAACGACATATATGACGCCCTCCGGAAACAATAACAATTTGCGCCATGCCCGTTAGAAGTTGATAACGAGTCCTCACGTTTCATGCATAACAATCAACGCGTAAGACTACTTACATGCATAACACGACCGCGGAGCAACTGTAGATCGCCACACAAAGATCGCCAACCTCACGCCCGCATGCAGACAATGTTACGATCCTTCGGAACTTCGGACCAATGATCAGATGATTGTCCTTTCGAAGCGCTTATGACATGGGCCCAAAATCCGCAGTAGACTGGGATGGGTAATAGGTATGTACAATCACCTTTTTTACAATATTTATGACACTCTATCTTGTGTTGAGCGTGGTTTTGAGAAGATCGCTCAGCCGCAGTGCCATCAGAGGTCAAGAGATTGTGCGCGCTCCGAGTCAACTCCGAGTCCCGCTAGAATCGCAGGTGGTCGTGCCAGTGTTATCATCGCTCTTCGGCATCTTCTGGTGCCCAAGATTAGTGATCTGGCGAGGTCTGGCCATGTCCTCAGATTCTGGGTACAACGGTATATTATTGAATAAGGAAACCTTTTCACTTGGAGGAATGATGCGCGCACATCGCAATGGCGCAATTGCAAAATCTTTGCACGAGATGTGCAAACCTTGGCAGTTCTGCCAACAGGTTGGCACTTGGCTACTTACCTGACCCTTCTAACAGGGGGAGTGCTGTGGGAGAAGTGGATTGATGAGATATATCACGAAGCCTTGTGTCAAACTACATACATTCAGCGGTACTAGGTCCCTGGTGAGTACTGAAGCAGATTCATATCTAGACGAATAGGGCCTAGGCACAGCCAAGGAAAACCACATTCGAACTTGAAACATACGTGCAAGTTTTCTGACCTGATACCACCTGACAATTTCAGAAAGTCTGAGATTCGTGGAGTCCAGGAACTCGAGTTCACCGGACAGTTCGGGAATCACGTGCCCCTAGATTGGTGATCAACGTTACTAACATTGATTAACCGTGATGGGAATCCAGCTCGATGTGCCAGATGTCTTAGGCCTACCGTCGTCTGGTGTATGCCCGACGCCCATAGTTATGAAAGTTTTTTTTTGAACACTACATACACGATACAAACTAACCGAGTTAGCACATCGACGAAACTATGGATGTTCAAGATCATCTCGTCGAGCGACAAGGAGACTCTTCAGCCCAGTGCGACGAGCGAGGGCATCATTGATACATTGATGACCTACTTGGTGTGGGAGGTCTGAATGATAGCGGAGCCGACAGTCCAGACAGGTGGTAAAAATACGAGGGAAGTACTGCCGTGCGTCCCTAGCCGAGCCAAGAAAACACCATATTACCCTATGTAGCGCCTCAAGTCATATTATTGTGCATCACCATGTCCATAAGGAGAATGGAACCAAAGGACTCGAAGGTGACGAAAGAGATGAAGAAAGATGCTCTGAAGACGGCGAGACCAGATATAAGGAGCCAGGAAGGGGTTGGGTAAAGAGAGGGTGCCGGAAGCGTGTTGGTCCTTGGAGGTGCAGGTGTACTGCAACCGTGGGAAATAACGCTGATCGCTCTGTCCGGGTGCAAGTGCTGCTCGCACAGTCCAGCCGGACTTGCACCTCCCAGAATTGATGATTCCCAAATGGCCCCTCGACAATTTGTAAGGCACTGAAACCTAACTCATCTGAACAGCTCGACAAAACCCGAGGAGGCTCGGAAATCCATGTGCCTCAAGATTCTGTGGATTATCTTCAGTAGGACTATCGTGATATCGAACGATGTCGCAGCAGGAAAACGTTGCCCCAGACTTCCACTACAGCACGGCAGATTCGGAATGGTCGTACCGGGTACTGGATTCCCTCGGCTGCGGGGCGCCCGGGTACACTTCTTGAGTGGCAGCTTCCCTGATACCCAGTCTGCGGTTTCCTGATATTTTCCGCAACACTTTGTCTTCCTCACAGTTCTTCAGTGGCTCAGTATAAGTATCCAAAGACACTGACAAACGTTCCGGGCAATATACGCATTATATCAAAGACAATGCGAGCATCATGTACCCGTCCGCCGCTTTGACGACCTTTGGTTTTCAGTTGGTGGACAGTCTGATTTTTGTTTGCTGAGTGATTAGATTCTCCCAGGAAGTGACTGTTCGAGCGCGGTTGATCTTTGTTGTCGATCTGGTTCGAGTTTCTCTCCCTCTCCTTCTTATCGCACCAGGTCTGGATGCGAGAGTGAGTCTGTCGCCGCAGGGCACCTCAACTGAGTTCTTGAGGTACTGGCGGATGGTAGATGAGAACTAGATGGAGTTCTTGAAAATGTCTACCTATTTGACGTACTTGTGGATGACATTATACTCGACTAGAACGCATCGGAAACGTCAAAGCCAAAGTGGAAGCGAGTCATCAAGTTTTCGTAGTTCTTGAATGCTTTTGACGGTCGCGGCTGGTACCGGACTGCGAATGGGACGCTGGTATCTTTTAATAGCTCATGAAGGGGAGTCAAATTACTCGATGATATTGCACAGATGGACATGTGAGAACTTGATAAAAGGACTCATGGTCCTCTTCAAAGTCCTGATGCTTTTCTGGATTAAGCAATAGCTCTGCTGACATGAATTATCGAGTACCCTATCGCAAAAATGAGTCTAGACTTTAAAATAAGGGAAACGGCGCGAACAACATTCGTGGCGTCTCTTGTGAATGATGCTGCGCTTCCAGCCCAAATCTCAACAAACGAGAAGATCCTCCAAATCATCGTCTGTGATAATGAGATTCCCAACGCTGGCGTATCGGTACAAATACCGGGTGCATCGTATGCATCCTGAGGGGCTGCATGGCAAATGGTTTAATACCGTTCGAGAAAACTCACCTTCCATGACGTCGGCCATCAGCCTACTGCGCTCGCTATCGCATGAGTGGATCGAAATGTCGACAAGATCGACCAAGCACTACCGTCATTGCAGGTTTTCCCCTGTTTTTCGCCAATGGATAACCTGACACCGAACGCGCAATACCTGCCAAAGATTCTTCCAAAACTGGAGCAAGGTATACCTCAAGCGCAGATTCCTGTTGTTCCTGGAGTCGGACAGTCCTGGACCCGATGTCAGGTCCAGGTTTAGGCAGTGACAACTCTACGAGACATGGAAACTCCGCGGCTCGCCAGGCGGCACAGCTGAGCGAAGCTGCGAAAGAATGTCGAGCCGACAGCAAACGTTGGATAACGGTGTTTTCGACAAGTTTTCGAGGCTCCAAATCCACATTCGAATCATACCCAAATCGACCTCGAAACCCAACTATGAACTCATCGATATCATTGACAACAGTTATGACAACCACGGACGAGCGTTTGCGGCCAGCGCCTTCATAGGCTAGAGTTACTACGCGCTCCCGGGTGGCTATGTTTGGCAACGTACATATAAAGCAAGAGTATTGATGGCATACAATACCCTTCAACCAACAACCTACTCCATCAGCCCCACCATATCGCCATTCTCTTCAAAATCAGTTCTCACTTGAATATTCTCCTTACCTTACCCTCAGCGGACTACCCCGTTAATAATAATCGACATCATGTCCACGACACGCACATCTCTTGACCTTATGTTCCCTCAAGAGCTCATTTCACCTGAAGTTTCAGCACAGCTTCCCTCTGAACTCCAGGTAAGTTGATCATCCACTCTCTCAGATTTTTTTGGCATTTAAATGGGCACAGATACGCCCGCTTGCGTCAACAGACTACAAGCGCGGACATCTCGATGTCCTTTCCGTTCTTTCCATTGTCAACGACCTTGGTGAAGCAGCGTGGGTCAACCAATTCCATGCCATGCGTGTAACCCCGCGTGCATACTACTCCATCGTCATCCTCGACAAAGCGAGCGACAAGATCGTCGGAGTAGGCACCGTCTTCATTGAGCGCAAGTTCCTCCGTGGTCTGGGCAGTGTCGGTCACATCGAGGATATCGCCGTCGACAAAAGCCAGCAGGGCAAGAAGCTTGGCCTACGTATCATTCAGGCTCTCACTCACGTCAGTGAGAACAGCGGTTGTTATAAGACCATCTTGAACTGCAGTGACGCCAACATTCGTAAGTCGCTTCCCTCCACAGGCTTTCGCTTATGCTGACTAATGTCCCGCAGCCTTCTACCAAAAATGTGGCTATGTGAAAAAGGAGAACGAGATGGTAATTTCTCAAGCACTTCTTATAGCCTTTGCTAATGACGTGCGTAGGCAAAGTACGCGCCGGAACGTGCTCCTAATACACCAAAACTTTGATTTGCCCAATGGACCACATTCGTATATACCATCGTCATCAATTGCACATATTATATATTTGACCGCGGTCTCGGACATTCTGCACACATACCTGTATCATCAATCTTATTGTCAACACATTTTCTATGACTGAAGCTTCATTTCGAGAGCCAAGTGAGCATGAGACCGGACATCCCAAGAACCAGCAGAAGCGGATAGTGCTATGTGGAAGCATGCAGCATAGATTTTGCGCGTGTGAAGTCATGTCGAAAAGGATGTGCGATACATAGGTCTGTCAGCAACGGAGAAACTGCTCATCGTCCACCCTTGCCACCCTTCATCTGCTGCTTCGACACTCTAGGTCCGCTGGCAACAGGCGCACGTGCAGGCTACAAAGGTGTAAGTCGTACGCGTATCACTAATCATCGACAACATACCTTGGCCTTTTTCGACTCCTTCTCTTTCTTCTCAGTCTTGGCCTTTGCAATGGCCGAAATTCTCTGCTGGTTGCGGATAGCAGCGGTCTGGTTGCGCTTGGCGGCGATGGTGGCAAGGTCAGCACCAACAATACCACGTTGGTGCTTCACGGTCCGGCGGGAACGCTTCTTGGCGACTTCCTCAGTGATACCCTTCTTGTGCATGCGGCGGTAGACCTGTGTCCATGCGATCTTACGTGGGTTCTTGCGCTGGAGGAACAGGGAAGAGTTCTTGGAACTGGAAAATCGGAAAACCTAAATTGCAAGGGGCGTTCAGGCATATAGCTTGAAAGTGGGGAAGATGAGCTGACTTTGGAGTCTCCACGGACAAAGAGTTTGCCCTTGGAGGGGTACACACGGAAACCGGAGAACGAGTCGATTTCGACCTTCTACTCAAACACATCGAACGATTTAGATTTCAGCTATGGGTGTATATGCAGCAGAGACGCACCATCTATAGGAACCAGCGCGCATGATGGGAATAAGTCAGCCTGCGTCCTTCCCAGAGCTCATATGAATATGCGACAAGCCAGAAACGTCATCCGTTATCAGTCTGATCCATCCACCACCCCTACAGCCTGTCTCTCGCTGAAATTCGTCCCAACTTCGCACATGAACAGAACGGATGCATTCCTAGTGTTTCGTGAAGAGGAATGGCATGGATTCTTGCTTACCTTGACGGAATTGCCGGGGCTTGCTAATCTGGTGGTGCCTTCGAGGACGGAGTGGATTCGATGGGTAGCGGGGATTCAACTTCGGCTTGTGCCGGGACCAGATTTGGCAATTCCGGAGATCCGATGAACTCTTGTGTGTATAAACCACGCAGAGTCGCTGAATGGAATCGCTCTCAAGGGAGCAACCAGTCCGCTTTGAGAGACTTCTTGAAACGATATGAAGCATCACTTGGGCATCACGTTTCAGGAGTTTTTGATCAATGGTGAGTATAAAATCATGACGAAACCTGCAGCACAAACTGTCGTTTCTCTGCTGTAGAGCCGTCCCCGCTTTTCATTCTCGCTAGTTACTGTTTGCCCTTGAAATATTACTTCTGCGCCCTACAGCTGTGAATATGAGAACCGATTGACATTAATTTTGTCATTGCGATGCTATAGCTAATGCCTGAAGAGATTATCCTGTTGCTGTAAATATTGCTGACGCAAGCGCAGCAAGTCAGTGCAGTGTGTTGGAAATGGCGCACTGCAATTTCAGGTCCGTACCTCGAAGGAAAGGGGCAAACCCAAAACAAGGATGCGTCACAAAACGGTGACACGTCACTCGTGCGTGCGAATACGCCGCTGCCTCCCCACCGCCCTCAGCAACGCCTCTACGCAGTCCAAACCCAGTCACTCCTCAAGTAGCTCCGCCCTTCAAATCCTACTTTCAACTGTGTGTTTCCTTCACTGAGACAATATATCTGCTGCTGATTCCACTACTGAACTCCACCCTTTTCAAAGCCCTTTTAACGTCGTTTTCCAGTCATGTTCGTTTATTCTCCCAAATGACGCAGGCGCCGTAGTTCATCTGCATTTTTCCCTATCATAGGTCCGAACCTTACGACCCTTATCTCCCCCGCAATGGCTCCTCATCCAATCCCGCTGGCGGGTCAAGTCAAGGTGGAAACCCCAAAACCGCAGCTATCCAGCAACAAATTGACGACACCGTTGGTATTATGAGGGAGAACATCACAAAGGTGGCAGAACGTGGAGAGAGGTTGGACTCATTACAGGATAAGACAGGTGCGTGATTTTGTGCTCTGGTGTATTAGAACGAAATTCGAAGCTATTTCCCCAGACAACCTTGCTGTTTCGGCACAGGGCTTCCGCCGTGGTGCTAACCGAGTACGGAAGGTGAGTCCGACTTAATTCCTTATATTGATATGATACTAAGGCATGTTCAACAGAATATGTGGTGAGTAGTGATATATATCCAGTTGTGACCATGATTTATCGAACCCATAACTTTTCAGGTGGAAAGACATGAAGGTCCGTTGGACTCATCGCTCAAAATCACGTACAAAACTGACCCCGTGTTTAGATGCGCTTGATCATTGGCGTTGCAGTCGCAATCATCATAGTCATCATCGTAGTCAGCATTGTGAAGGCAACACAGCACTAGGCAGTACGTGGGTTCCCACATACATTGCTTATCCTTACTACCACTGGCCTGATGGTTGTTGTATCTATGCACCGTATCGTTAATTCTTCTGCTTGTTCCCTGTTTTACACTTTGTTGGCTGCCATTCGACTACATTCTGCCGTAGGGCCCTAGTGGGCGAATTGTGGACCCCGATACATAGTTCTCGCTTCGTTAAATTGTCACTCGTGTTGTGCTTATGGATGATCCACATACTCAGACTGCTTGTTCTGGGCTAGTGCACAGCATTAACCAAGCTCTAGCTACAGTCTAAAATTCCTTCGCCCTGTTCTCCAGGAGTCGAATTCCAAAATCAAGTTTCAAGACCCCTCGTTGCGGCCAGTTGTTCAACATTGATAATTTAATCTTGTAGAATGTGTACATCACGCAGCTGGAGTATCTCGACGGGCAGTCAGGACAGTATTTTAAGATAAACCTTTTCGTACATCCCACTGCTTGTGCCAAGCAATACCCAATGTCAGACTTAGTTCTGCATTGGCGGATGCTACAGTCTACTTCTGTTTGGTCTGCCTATAAGGGGAGTGAGATCACGAGCCTACTACTGGCCGTTCGCGCCATTCTTTGAATCTTTCCTCCCGGCCAACTCGCTACCCTTCTGTGAGTATTCCGACATTTAATGTTAAGTTATTTTTATAGCTCAGCATCCTGAGCCTCGACTTAGGCTGAATTCATCGCAGATGGATAGTTTGACTTATACTTTCAAGTTTTTCTTCTGCTGTTTGATCATTTTCCAATTTTTGACCTTGGGATTGACGGCTCGAGACCATGACAGTAATCGATTTGTGGAATGTCTATGATAATCGTGGAACTTCATTATGGGACATCTAGATCAGATACATTCGGTAGGCAAATCAACTGTTTGCCGCGCTCTTCGAGCGGAGTGCAAACACAGCGGCCCGTCCAGAAGCGCTGCAAAAGACTGCCAAATTTACGTGGTATCCTCAGTATTCGTACAGGAAATTGGGCAGTGTTGGGAACTAGGGAGTTTATAAGTGTGACCAACATTATGGTTTCCTATGCCCCCCTTCCCGCTCTTTCCTGTGCAAGCCAGCAAGAAAGTAATGGTCTAGCAACATAAAGGTGTGTTCCATGTTGTCTGCCTGCATTCACGCTTGATAGCGTTATCATCGAGGCACCGTTGAATAGGAATCACCGATGGCCTTGCGACTGACTGAATGAAAACGCAGGCCAAGCCACGATGATGTCAGGGAAATATAACATTCAGATTGGCCTTCGGTGCCTGAACACCTCTCAACCGTTCGGAGGCAGAGGCATCAAGGCTTCACGGTCGGATACCTTAATTTGTGGAGGGTTCGGCGGCGTCCTTCTGAGGTTGCACCTAGAATCATGTGTGACCTAGTACGGTAGCACCGTGGTGCCGCCGATCCTAGTCACTTGCGTTTCGGGAACGTTGTGAATGTGGAATATTTCGGCCCCGTATTACTTACGGAGAGCATTCCATCTCATGTAAACCATTGTTCACCTTCCATTACGTCTCATGACATGCCTTATCTCCTGGTACTACCATCTTTCCTTTTCCTATCAGGTGTGTCTCGCACCACCCCATTGGCCGACCAGGTTCGCTGACGCCGTTTATGACCAAGATAGATTGAAACATAATGTTTTTGTAACTGGCCAGAAGATCGTGATCCGGCTTGCCAACAGCGTGGGAGTCGAGGCCAGTAGAGCTAAACTTACTTCTTGGCTGGCGTCAATCAGCGAATTTTCGGCTGATAGCGTAAATATTCCGCGTCATCGGGGGCACGTTTTATGGTCCTCTACAGGCGTCACCAATGGATGCTCGCTTCAAGCTCACTCGTGGACGGAGAGTCTCCAAGTCACGTATGCCGGTCTGATATCAGATAGTCCAACATGACGTCGATGAAACGAATTTGACCTTGACAGGCCCATTGGCCTGATCTTTTTAATCGATAAGCAGTCTCTGGCCTTTGGCCTACACGGTGTTTTGCCATTCACCATTTTGTCTAGTTGCCCAAAAAGACAATTCCAAGTTACTGGCGGGATGGCTGTAGTGATTAACTTTTATGATCTTCCATTCTTGTCCTAGCTGCCCTTACATGCCACTGGCCTCTGGCCTGCGGTAAATCTTTGGTTCTTGGCCTACGGACCACCTTGGGTTGTCGGCCTTCATGGCTGGTTCTGCCAGTGGTGCTTTGTCACTTTATAAGCCTCTGTCCATCTTCCCTAGCAGATCGCAGGATGCCGCGTTATAATTTCTGGTGCGTCCGTACTCCTACGCTTCTTTTTGGTGTTGATCTCTTGCGTAGGCAGCAGGATTCAGAACTATACATGGCATCGCGTGCACACCAGGTAGGATTTGTCGATGATGCGCGTTTCGTCTATGCTTGTAAATAGTAGTGCGCTAACACCCTGCTGTAGGGCCAGTCGTCCTCGCAGCCTCAGCAGATCCTGCCTTCGGTTCCAGTAAATTCGGATGAGGATTCCCCATCCGATGTTACTCAGCATTACCCTATGAATCACGGAGAATCGACGAGCAACGATGAATTTCCAACCCCTGCTCATCTACATCATGAGGGGTTTTCTCAAAGCGATAGTCTATCTCCAAGTGATATGACGCACTCGTTTCTCGAGATCGATCAGCATGATATTCATAGGTACGAGTTCCTCAATGTCCCCGCTAAAGGAAATCAACTCCTTCAATAGTGCTTCTGGAAAACCCCCGCATGACTCCTCTTTCAACCATTTTCACTTTTGTTCCTCCGACGATTCATCTGCCAACAATCCGGGATTTTATGGCAACGTTATCGAATCATCCCCCATTGAGGTTCACCATCACCCGGCCCATGTAAATCAATCAGAATCACACGCATCGAACCGCTCGGTTATCTGCAAGTGGAATGATGGTCACGGTCCATGCGACGAGCCTATACTTGAAGCAGAGATCGGGAGCCATGTGCCATCATGCCATCTCCCACCGCCTAAGTCCCCCCCTGCGAAGTGTCGATGGGCGGGATGTAATAACCCAAAGCCCATGCGCCGAGATACAATCCTGCGCCACATCCGTCAGATTCACCTCGGAATCAACACTCGACGTATCCCTTAGGTTACTTCTTCAAGTCGTATTATGTCTAGTCCCCGTTGATGATCAAAATCCACAGTCGTATGATTCATGATTGCTTCGACCGCCGTCTAATATTCGTTTCCTGTTTTCTTGTAATGATTCTTGCTGTGTTGCTTTTGTACAATTAATATTTATATCATGCCCTTGCCATACCTTTACCATATACTTAACTTTCAAATTGTTCGTCCTCGGATATTTTTTCCGTGTATCTGGGCGTTCAATCAGATCAAAAATTCATTAGGCAATCACGCATTGCTCTTATCCTTAGGTAGCTTTCTGCACTATGCTCAAAATTGACGCCCCCCTTGAAATTTTATAGTCCAGTGCCATGGGCCCCTGGGGGCCGTGAATATTCCAATAGAATCTCGTCACCCGATTGAAGGGTAGCTATAACTACATAACACACAATCCGCCAGGTGAGGACCGATCCCCAGTGAACAACGACTAAAAATCAGGCAGACTTAGACAAGTACAAATAGAGGTCGAAAACGTCAAGGCCATGGATTTCATTGATCCGAATTTAATCAGTCGGCGCTTGAAGACGGGCTAGTAACCGGGTCACCGTGTCACTATATCACTTTGTCACTTGGCTGAAGGGCAGCGCCATCAATGTCGAACCCACGGCCAATGTCTCGATCAGCATAGACCTTTCAATTTGCCATGGCTGGCCGGAAGTTCATGATCCGGCCCCCAGCTTCAAGCTGCTAACTCTGCGTCTCCCATAGTCGGAATGGCCGGTCAGATCTCAGAGCTCATTGACCAATTCAAATATTAGGATCGTATTTGGAACCTCCACAGGAACAAGTACCACGATCTCAGATAGCCACAGCCCAATATGCCATTGATTTCAAAGGGCAACATTGCTCATGCAACTGTCACTGCTTTCAACTCTGGAACTTCATCACCGTCGATCTGATTTGTCTGATCGTCTCGCAGGTGTACTTTGTTTTGCAATTCACATTCACGTTCAACTGATGTTTGGTCTTTTTAACTTATTGACATGAATTTCTAATGATTGGCAGTCATGCCTTCCCGCTTCTCCCAGCTTGACCTACATGCCACCGGCCCTTGGCCTGCAGACAACCTTTGGCCATCGGCCTTCATACTCCTAGCACGATTCTATGTCTGTGGGCTTATATTGTTTGAAGACTTCCAGGTTATCAGCATGACCAGTATTCAATTGTTCACAATGCATCACAGCATGTCCTACGACTACTGGTACGTCTGCTCTGCGCCACTGTAATTCTTCTTGGTGTTTATTCCCTTGGCAGGAAGCAGGATTCACAGCTATACCAACAAGTCGAGGCATCAGCTGCAGAACGCCTACAAGGAGCTACCGAATATGTAGGTTTGGTCTGTGCAGTGTGAACGATATTGAAGCGCTGACATCTTGTTATAGGGACAGTCGGCTTTTCAGCCTCACCAAATCTTCCTGCATTCTATACCAGAGAATTCTCATGGCGATTTTCCACCCGTTATTCCCCAGTATCACGTTTCTTATGGCGGAGCCTCGACAACCGACGACCAGACACTAGTTCCACGTGATGACGTACTTGATGCAGGGATAACTCAGGGTAACATTCAAAGGTACGAGATTCTCAAATTGTATCGGTGGTCTTGTTCTTAGCGTATTGAACTTTTCTTTAGTTGTGCTGCTGGATTGCATCCGCGCCACTGGGACGATCCTTCCAGCTATCCCCCACATGCTTTTTCCGACTATTTGTCTGCCCACAATATGGGCTTTTCTGACACAACCCTTGTCGATTCATGGACCATCACACCCATGCAAGGGTTCCAGCATGACGCTTGTCATCAATTCCAGGAAGAGGTTTACCCTCATCCTCGATATGTGGTCAACGATGATGAATCAGAATTGCATGTGGTCGGTCGCGCGTGCAAGTGGAATGATGGTTATGGCATATGCGGCAGGACTATAAATGCAGCTAGGACCGGGGAACATATGCTATCATGCCATTTCAAGTCCCCTTTGTCCGCCAACAGTCGCTTGAAATGTATGTGGCAGGACTGCCAACTCCACAAGTCCGTGCGGCGAGATACAATCATCCGCCACATTGAAGAGAAGCACCTCGGACTCAAATATCGATGCAAGTCCTGGGTAGCCTCTCATGATGGCGCCGATTTCTATGGATCCCGTAAAAATACACGCCTGCATTCATGATGATTGTGTAGCCTTTGTCTGTAATCTTATCCCCTTTCTTGATCTAATCTACTTTTAGCTGATGTTGCCTGCAATTCATTTCTGTACAAATTGGATGTATGATTGATCTGTATCTGGCCGTTCATCAAAATCCATTAGGCAGTCGTGCATTATGCTATGTTTATTCCCTGGTTTCCCGTACTATGCATATGTTTGACACACGGATAAGGCGGATTTGCTCGCCTGCATGGACACTCTAGTAAGAGCCTTGCAGATTTGTACGAAAGACACTACATACATTTGCCTAATAGTAATGATCAAATTCGGGATATAACATATCACCTAGCTTTGCGAGGTTCATAATGGCGGCAGGAAATGACGCGAGTTCGAAGGGGATTGAAAGAGCGAAGATCGACGGAAGCAAAATGAAATCATGAAGATATATAGAGATATAGATGATCGGAGTTTGGAGGATGGAGAATCGATCAGAACCCGACGGTTTAGGGCGTTTGATAGCTGTAAGAGGTCAAATTGAGAAAATGCATGTGTTGTGTACTCAGCTGTACTAACTGGGCAATGTCGAGGCGCTGAGATAGTTGTCAAAGTTGTCGCTAAGGGACACAACTAAGCCAAACCAAGCCGACTGTAAATCAAAGTGTGGATGAACTCAAAGAAACAATACTTGAACACATACATGAGAGCTAGAGAAAGCCGATGTAATGGCAGGTACTGAGGTATCGCCTTTTTGCATCATGTCTTATCCGCATACTCTACTAAGGCTTGGCTCCGAATGACTCTGGGCGACATATCTTTGTGGACGCGGAGATAGTGATAGGGAAACGTGTCTGCGTGTTGCAGCGTGCCCCACGACAACACAGTTAGCTCGAACATGATAGTATCGATAACTTGAACAAGGACGGACGAGGCGTGACGGCGACCCCGAAGGCCACCTCCGTGATTCCAAACTTGGAGATGAGCCAGCGCGCAGACAAAGTACTTGACTGAAGAGAAAGAACTGTGCGTGGGTGGGAGAGCTCAGAGCACGACAAATCAGGTTCTGCGATGGATCTGACCACATACACAAGAGGTTAAAGCAGATATTGCCAGAGCGCTGTCTCCCGCATGTATTTCAGAGCCGTGTTGGAGCCTTTATAGCAGGAAACAACTGAACAGTAGGTACTAGTAGTGGTCACTACGAGTGAGGATGAGACAAAACGAATAAACGGTGTGGTTATTTCGGCAGGCTACCATTTCAAATTCTTTGTACTATTGTTGCTGCAATAATGGCAACGTTTTATGATGTCAGTTCTTTTGCTATGTTCTCCCTTTCGACGGGCGGTTAGCCAACTAACACATCAAGAAAGGTCTAGCGCTTGTCGTATCTCAAGGATGCCACTACAAGTATTAGTGCAGCACAGTAACTAGAGTGGTCACGACTCACGGCCTATCACAACGTACGTCCTCGTAGTACTACGTGTCATGATCATTGTTCACGCCACCCTTTTCTCGATTTCGATCTATAGACTGGCAAGATAACCTTTGTGTGAGTACTTACCGTATTTACTATGACTCACTCAGCTTAGAGCCGCGACAGAACCTAACTTTATTCGTCCTCCTCTTTCAGAAAGCTTGGTAACCCTGGTCGTTGGCAGCGACTGCCAACTGGTCACTTTTTGGACTGTCGCATTTGAGATAACACCGTCACGTTCTCTATGCGGAGAGCAAACCCAGCGGCATGTTCTCGTGAACATGCTATATATAATACTGTCACTACCAAATTAACTGGGCATCTAGGGATTGGGAAACAGCAAGGTAAGGCAGTGCTGGGAATGATATAAGTAAAGTTCAGTCAACACTACGGCTCCCCAGACCCCCATCTTGTTCTCTATTTATTTTACACGCCAGAAAGAAAGGGATGTAGAAACTTAAAGGTGTGTTATATATGTCCGCCTGGATATCACGCTTTGATAACGCAGTTCTCGAAGCATCGCTGAATAGCAAGCACCGATGGCCTTGCGACTGATTGGATGAGAACGTAGGCCAAGTCACAGTGGTGTCAAGGAGATCTAACAGATTGGCCTTCGGTGCCTCTTACCTGTTAGTAGCCTGACTATCGAATTCCGCTGGAGTGTGATTGGTACCTGACTTTGTGGCCTTCGTTTTGGCCTCTGGAAGTTGCCGCCCGAAGAACGGTGTGTCACCTGGCACGGTGACGCGGTCCAACTCTCTGCGTTTTAGGAAGGTAGCAGATGCAGACTATGTCAGTTCCTGCGGATCGCTTGTCTAGAACTTTTTATGGCACATCAAACGTTGTTCGTCTTTCCTCATATTATAGCATCTTATGGCACTATCTTCTGCCACTCCCTTTCCATCAAGCGTGTTTCTAAGTTGGCTGACGCCGACCCCCGCGGGCTACTGGGTGGCCCTACGCCCGAGGTGGACATTTCTTGGTAGCAGGCCAGGATTTCATGATCCAGCCTAGCAACCGCGTGGAAGTGCCGGCACATCGAGGCCATTGCCATTGACAAACTCACTCCAACTTTATTCATGCAGTTTCGGCTTACAGTGCAAACATTTCGTATCATTGGGTCTACGTTATCAGGCCACCTATAGTTTTCACCACCGAAAGTTCGGTTCAAGCCTCATTCGTGGATGCAGGAGTCTCCGAGTCACAGTTGCGGCCCGATATCAGACATGTCCAACGTGGCGTCAATGAAACGGATCTGACCTTGACGCCTGTTGGCCTGATCTACCTGATCGACCGCCAATCTCTGGCCTTTGGCCTCTGCTTTTTGCAATTCTCTTTTTCGCTCAGTCATCCCGACAGATCTCTCTGAATATCTGGTGGGATGGCTCTAACGATTAGCTCCCTTTGTCCTAGCTGGCTATACATGCCGCCGGTCCCTGGCCTGCGAACAACGTTTGGCCATTGGCCTTCATGGTTTCTCCTGGTGCTACGCAACTTTTCGCTCTGCTTATATAGGTCTCCAAAAGATCCCCGTCCAGTGTCTTGCAGAATGTCTCAGACTTACTGGTGCGTCTGCACTAATACTACACTTCCTTTTGTGCTGATACCTTGTACAGGCAGAGTTCAGAGCTGTACAAACATGTCGAGGCACAAGCAAGGCAGCCGCGAACGACCGCCAACGATGTACGTGTTGTCTGTGCTCGCAAACGTAGTGCTCTAACATTTTCCTGTAGGGTCAGTCGACTTCTCAGCCTCAGCAGAACTACCTGCCTTCTGCTCCGGTGACTTCGTATGAGGATCCTACACCCGCTGATACTCAGCATCAAGTTATGTATAGTGGGGACCCGGCGAGCAATGACCAAGTACTCGCTCCTGCTGGTCTACATGATGCGGGCCTATCCCAAAGTGATATTCCAGGTCCACTTCCAAGTACTGCTGGACAGCCTTTGCACGACGGTTTTCCCACACAAAGCAAATGCTTATGGACTACTACTCCTCAAAGCCAGTGCAGCTTTCGTGCGGATACTATCGAGAGCATGCTGACGCATATATCATTACAACATCTCCCTAGGAACCTGTTGTCCTCCAGCAAGGTGAAATGTCATATTTGCTCGCCCCCAAAGACCATCAGGAGAGATACGATCCGCCGGCACATCCGGGAAATACATTATGGAGACAAGTCTCGCTGCAGATGCCCTTCTTGATGACTCGGATCACTCTAGGAGCCCCTCATACAGTCCAACCCGTAGAATTTTACGCATTCATAACCATGATATATTAATATACTCTCCGTGTGGTGGCCGCCGTCCTAGTCGTTTTCATTGTGCCTTCTCCTGACATATCCTTCCTGCTATTCCTTTGTTTACACTTGACGTATGCAACTTGTTACAATTTATTTACATGTGCTTTGAAGCTGTCCGTACAGCCTATACAGTTCTATCTTTATTCTCTCCGTTTAGAGCCCGCTGTCAGCTGCTCTCGGTTTCATTGTTCCTCTGCTGCCCCTTCCTTCTATATATATATATTCATGATAGTGTGACGAGACCAGAGTCACCTTTAAAATTGTCGGCATGTGTACTTGTTTTGGTGATTGGTCGTCGTCTCTCTCAGCCTACAATCAACTCGTCCCTCTCCAACGGGGAGAAATCATGGGATGAGTCAAAGGTCTATAAGAGTGACGGCGAAGCATAATCACAAACTCCAGGAAATGAGCGCCTGTGCCGGTTTGTGCACTGTATCTACTAGAGAGCGTGGTCGGCAATGATAACGTCCATCACCTGTGTCGCCAATGTTACTGAGTTCGACCCCGCGTAGGCACTTCCTGAGTCCTGAGTCCTGACCAATCGATTATGATGGAATATTTAGATCGGAGCTAACATCGCAAAAGTGAATTCACGCCAAGCTCTACTTACGCAAGCCAGAAGCGGAGACAATGTCACATATGTACTAAAGCAATTGTATGGAGGCTGTCCTTGTGGCATGTCCCCTCCTTCTATTCCGGTCGCATATGATAACACCTAAGCCAAGCGAGATCCATGCTTGGTGATTAGAGAGCTCGGAAGGGCACGATATGCATCTTTGTCCTGTCACCTTAAAGATGATCGGAAAATATAAGTGAATACACTGTTTGCTCGCCTTCGCAGACATCGACTAGGAGCCTTGCTGATTTGTACGAAACTTTGCTTGACAACATATGATGATCAGATCTACCTAGCTTTGCATGGTTTATGTTATGTGCAGGAAACGATCGAAGATCGACAGAGATCTAGATGATCGGAAATAGATTCTGATTTGGAGGATCGACAGGAAATCGATCGAAAGCATCAGAGATAAATCCGATGTCAACCCGAGGAAATATGGTTGCCAAAGCATTGTGGTCAAGGGACGCATCTAAGCCAGATCTAAACACATTTTAGCACAAGTGTAGGTCACTCAAGGAATGAAACAAAACTTGAATGCATACACGAGAGCTACTAAGAAAGCCAATGCAATAGCAAGTATCGGTGTATCGCCTTTTTCATTGTTTCCACTCAAACTTTATGCGCAAACCCGAAGGCCTGGCTCCGAATAACGATGGGGCGTAAGGATGGTCGAAGGTCACCTCACACTATAGAGAGGCCTAGAACAAAGTATAAGTGGGTGAGACTGGCAGCGTGCCATGTGAGCGGGGGTAGGGGATAATCCGTGGTAGCGTACGCCAGGCTAGGAGAGGACGCCGAAACACGATTCCAAGAGGAATTTGGGAGAGGACTGAGGCTATATAGTTCCGAGTCAGAACTCCTACTGCACTCACCGCAAACGGTTACAGCATCTCGTGAGGTCTGCCCAAGCTGCATTTATAATAGCACCACGTCTGTTGTACAGCGTATGCAACTGGTATTTTACATGCTGGAACAAAAAAGATGAAATGTTGTATAGAACGTACGAACAACTTCGAAAGAACGGGCAGAACGCTATATAAATCGTATTAAGGTAGATGCACCAGCTGTGAGTAGAGCGATAGCAAGAATGATATATCATCCAGGGGCGTAATAAGACCGCGGTGCGACTCAAAGTGATCAGCCTTTCAAATGTGGATGGGACTCATGGTGAGTGCTTGCGGCGAAATTTGTCCCCATAGTGTATTTCGCGGATGTGCCTGAGGATTGTGTCTCGCCTTATGGTCCTCCGGAGCAGGCAGCCCCTACATCGACATTGCACTTGGCAGTCGGGCTGCTGATGCTCACGAAGATGGTGCAACGATATATGCCTCAGCACGGTCGTGACCGTATCCGCAATAAAACCACACTGGCCTTGGCTGTCATTCCACAGGCATTGTGTTTGCGATTCCGATACATCAAAGTTGTTGAATGGAAGTTCTTGTTCGTGGGGTATGTCCCCCCGAAGCTGATGATGATGGACATTGTGCTGCGACCCCCGATGGGCATGCGAGGGCGCGGCGGGGGATTCGCTGGTCGCGTGCGGCATTGTGCTATGCGATTGCGGATTGATGGCGTACAAATAATTGGGCGAATCACTGGAACCGTTGCACAAAACGTCCCCTCCGTTAAGGACACGGGATCTACATCACGTGAAGGAGATCGTACCTTTGGACATGATGTTGAGCAACAGCTTTCCCGGAACTTGACAGTGACAAGACACTGCTCGACAATGAGTCCTCAACACGCGGGGATGCACAGTAATCGGTCTTCGGCTGAGCACGATATTGCGAAACAGCTGACGCAGTAGCATTGTTATAGGGATTCATGGGTACGGGATACATGCATTTCTGCAACGGCTATGTGAATGTTGGCATTTCACCACCTTGCATACTGCCAGACTAACGTACCTCGTGAGCCGTCCCTTGTGGACGTCCAGACGCCTTGACATGTGCATACAGGTCTGAATCTAGCTTCCTATCAAAAGATATACACGGGAGGAGCTTCGGAGGGTATATGAAACCCACCAGAAATCGTATGGCATTCTCCAATCTTTCGGGGAACCAGACAGTTCGTGGGCATCTGATCAACCAGGAGACTGTGTTATGTAGCCTCGGAAAAATAGACTGCACAGAAGCAGACGTGAAAGGGAACGGCCAGAATTGGCCTAGAAATGAATGACATGCTGAGCTGAAGGTAAACGAAAGGCCATGGATATGAAGGCGAATGCCCGGTGAACGTTTGAACACCGATTGCGGTAGCAGGAACCTTTTTCCAGGTCTGTTGTTTAGGTGCAAAACCATGTAGTTGTGGGAATGATATTCGTCATATATACTTACTGGTTACCCCCCTTGGGCCTTGAAGCCTTTCTCAAAGTTCTGAAAAGCAAACTCGTAGTTGCGTTCAAGGATTACATAAGCGCCTTTGAAAGGTTCATGTATTCCCACGAAGAACATATTAGTCTACGATTGGTCTACGACTGCGTCAAGGAGTTTATCCATCATCTACTCTATCAGCAGCTGTGTATCGGAGTATATCCTAGCAGATCCTACCTCGTGATGGGAACTTGAAGTCTATCGCTCAGTACTCACTTTGATTTCGTGTGCTTCTGCAACGTCGCATTGACGTGTTGACGCCAAGCTAATTCTCACAGGACTGGCCTTTAGTGCCGGCGCTTCAGAAGGCTTTAGCGCTCAAAGTCAAACAGTTCGTATACAATAGTGGCAGTACGTTTTTCCTGGTTCGGGTCCAGGGCACTCATACCCTCATACATTCCCTTCTGGGTCATGAGGTGCGTTTTCATCAAGCTCATTCAATGACCCCAAGCGCGCACGGACTATTGGCGAGCTTACCGATCAGAGCAGAACTTCTTTGTAGCTCACCGGAGGTTTGACGTTCATGATCCAGCTTGCCAGCGCCGCGTGGGAGTACAAGTACGTCGGCTTGCGGCATTGTTAGAGACAGCTTCTCGTCGATTACAGACTTGGACATCCCTATTAATGAATTTTCGGCCTACTGTGCAAAACACTCCGCTACGAGATTCGGTGCACCTTTTTGAGATCGTCTACAGGAACATGTCAATGAGAGCTCCAAGCCTCACTCGTAAATGCATGGGCATGAGTCTCCGAGTTACTCATGTGGTCCAATTCAGATCAAGCAACATGCCGTCGTTAGGAAACTTATCTGGCTTCGAATTCATCATTAATCTGACCTCAAGGGTATCACTACGTTGTGCAACGTGGGACTTTCTCTCAGATAACACGACCTCAACGGACCTTAGGGGCGCGCCGGGCTGATCCTGCCTTCTCTTCGGCCTATGGCCTCCTTTTATTGTTTCTGTTACTCACCTTTACGTTCAGGTTTTCCAAACTGACTTAAAATCATGGTAATATTCCTGTGCGCGAGGCCCTAGCGACTGACGATAACATTTTAGTCTTAGCTCTTTGCCCTGGATTAAATGGCCGTGTGTACATTTCTGGGCCGCGCATGATTCTTAATCATTGGCTTTTATGTCTGCTTCTGGCGCGATGCTGCTTATACATTTTCAGTTCCGGGGCTGATCAGCCCTATCAATATCCAATTCCATAATCCCCAACGCATTGCAGTATGCCGTACAATTGCTGGTACGTCTGCTCGGCACTACTAGGCTTCTTCCTCGTGATTTCCTTCGTGCATGGAGTAGGATTCTGAGCTATACAAACAAGTCGCAACATTACTAGCAGAGCACCTGGAAGGAACTGCCGATGATGTGTATTTGGTCTTCTCACGTAGAAAGATAGTGAGGTACTGACATTTGGCTATAGGAACATTTGGCAGGCGCATCAGCTAGAATTGCATCCGGCCGACCGCTGAAGTGATAATCATGGGCCATGCAAGTATAAACGCAGTCGGGAGCGGGGAACATACATCACCGGGCCATTTCGAGTCACCCCTGCCCGCCGAGAGTCGCTTGAAATGTCGGCAGATGGGCTGTCAACTCCGAACGCCGTATGGTCTTCAAAGCTACTTCGGCACTCTATCTTACTGCCAGCGACGGCGAAAATGCGGCACACTGTGTTATACGTTGTGCAGACCTATACAGATGTCAAGGCCGCTTCATTCAATCTCAACAGGTTTTGGAGGACTTCCGACACTCCGACTGGTGAAAGTATCTCATTGAAACAACCAAATCTTGAGTGTGGCTTTTCTTGGGTATGGCCCAGATGTACACGTTCACAGCACGGACCAGCGCACGAGTTATTTGTGAATCCATGGAAATTCACAAATTGTGACTTGATGTCCAGGATTCGGCACTGGCGGCCAAGTTTTACTATGGGAGAGACATTGTCTAGGTGAACACGCACTTGAAGGGCATGCACAAATAGCATGTTTCGAAGGCAGGTTATCGGACACAATGTATATTTTGCGCAAACTCGTACAGATGGAATAGTGTTCGGACGGTGTCCTTTGTATACTTTCCAGAAGGCTGTTGTTGCGAGCAAGCAGGAGAATCATAACCAGGCGATCGAACTCATCCACAAAGCCTCATGATCCTTTGCCCTGCGCAATGCACGCGCATTTCTCCACCGATTTTATGGCTCCGCACTCATCGAACTCACCGCAGGCGAGTACGACGTGGCCGAGTCTCATTTCATCGCCATAATTGAAAACTGCCACATGCAAGGTAACCTGTGTTATAAGGCGTTCAGCATCGTGGACCGGAGGAGATTGCTTTTGCGGGATGTAACTTTCTTTAGCTGCAGAGCGCTTTGCAGAGACACAGTCTTTGGGCACTGAGATGGGAGTGACTCCCCGAAATTTGTATAGTTGTATACCATTTTATACTCTGCTGGACAGATTCGAAGGATGGTCGGTCACTGATTGCGAATGCTATGTAGATCGTACACGATAGCCTGTAGTTGTATTCCACGAGCAGTTTCACCGTTAATCATGTAATCCATGGCAAGTTAGTAATGATACGAACGCCATAGATATGACAAAGCCTTGAGGTAGATCTCGTGCTGGTCCTAAAGGGTGTGGGATGTATGTTTTAACACGGTTGACCGACCCATGGTAAAACTGCGTTGGCTTTGACAGTCAGTCCACAAACATCTGTGTTGCGATTGGATGACGTGATTGATAAACGGAGAATGGCTGCCCGAGGTCAGCCTTGCTGCACTGCTAAAATATCCGCTCTGTTACGAACAGCATCATCATCACGTGCACATGAAGGGGTCGTACCTTTGAATTTCATGCTGAGCAACAGGATTAGCAATGTTAATGAGTTCCCACCAAGTAGAGCTGATGTGCAGTAAACGCCTGGGCCGTCACGAGACACAGCGGATGCGGTGGCATTGTTAAAAGAATCACGCATGCACTCCCATCCTCGGGCTGCGGAATCATGATATTAATCCAAGGCCGGCTGTACTTCGCCAGCCATTCCTTCTGGTCGGACGTCCCGATGCCATGACGTGATCATATAGTTCTGAATTTAGCTTCCTGGAAAGAAATAGGCATGCTGAGATCTAGAGCTTAAGAGGATAGTGGAAACCACTGGGCAAAAATCGCAAGGCATTCTACAGTCCGGGCCAGAGGGAAAGGCGGCTCGTGGGCATCTGATCAGCCCAGAAGACAACGTAGCTCTGAGGCAATAGCACTGCACAAAACGAATGCACCCAGTCATCGAACGAGAGTTCAAGTTCCAAGGATGGTACTTGGGGTGGCGACCGCATATAGTATGCGGATACATACATGGTGCAAAAATGATTTCGGACACAATTGCGTCATGGCTTCAGAAGCCTTCAGATAGATCCAGATGCGAATAAGTTCAAGGGAAAGTCGTTGAGATCTGTTAGGATATGATCACAGTTGCAAAATGACTTCGAATATGATAAGTTCGTGCAACTCAACTTCAAGAATAGGGTCGGGCCTTGCCGACTGGATCTTGCAATTGCAACTCAAGCACAATTTGTACACTTCCATACATCCCTTGTCACTGCAGATAGTAGTTTCAATTAAAATCACTGGAAAATGCACTGGTGCTGAATGTTTCAGAGTAACTTCCACTGAAACTGCATGCAGTTAATTTCATTGGAGTGCTGAATCTGATTCAGCACCAACTTCAGCACCTTTTCCAATGAAGGTGCACAGACCAAATATCTTGGCCTGAGCTGAGTGCAAGTGTGGATTCAACTTGTTTAAACCAATTGAAACTGGATGAATGTTGTAAATAGCTTACAACAATCACCTCAACCTTACATAATCATAGCTTATTTAGAATGCCAAACTCCCAGGGGTATGCCATTCCAATTAGAATGGATTATTTGATTTCCCTACACTGCCAATAAATAGGTCAATAATGCTGGATATCTACAACTTCGACAAATACTTCTAATTCCCTCACTGGCAATGTCTGCCATTCCCGATAACCAGTGCAAACATACCAAACTACTAGGCAAGATTGTGCTTCACCCTAACCACACATCGTCGGCAACATCCAAAAGCTTTGTGCTCACTGTCCTCAATGTTGAGCTTGAGTATCTCACTCAATTATGCCTCAAACTCTGGTGCTTTTTTTTGTCCTAATGTATCTCATATGTCTTAATTAATTGGTGTTGTATTCAAGTATATATGTACTATAATAAATAATGCATCTTAACAATGTGTAGAGTTGGATGACAGTAGTGGCAGAACAACATAACAAGAAGGGAACAAGGAAGCTAAGATGATGTGCTAGCTGAGGAGACAGTACCTAAAGCAGAGTTGACAGACTCAGCAGAGACAGTGGCGTTGGAGGGAGATGTGGAGGCTGTTGCAGGAGTAGCTGCCTGTTACAAGAACATCTGCTTGTTGGCCCCCTTGCTCTTTTCTTCTTGCTTATCTTCGCCTTTGCACATGCAGACACTTTACAACAAGCCGCTATGTTCCATTTACTCGTCTTTGCTCACTTCCTATTCTGGGTGATCATCTTGTCACCAGTCATCTATTCTTGGTATGGTTATCTCTGACTCATGCGTGACTCATGTACTATACTTATCCCACCGATCCAGACACACTTATCTCTTACTCCACTTGACTCATGTACCCTTTGCCCTTCAATCTGGATATGTCTCCTTTAGTACTTACCCTTCACCCTTACAATTCACACTGAGCTCAAATACTGTTTCTGTTCCCTATAAGTAGTCGAACTACTTACAGATGTAGTTTCCTTAACTTGAATCTACTCAGTGTTCAAACATTCTTTGAGCAGTATGCTCTACCAGTTTCTTAAGAACTAGTCATTCTTAAGTCTATTCATCTTTCTTAGTGACTTTTGTCACTAAGTCTATAAAGTGTCTGTGCCTTCACTAACAGAGGGATAACCTCTGCTGGTATCAGCGATTATCTGGTCCTTGAGGCTAGAACAATACTCTGTGTGACAGGCATCTCTCCTTGAGACTTTGTGTAGTAGAGACCATCTGAGTTCGTAACACTGCCCTGGTGCCTTTCCCTGGACCACACTTCTTGCCTTTATCAGAGCGCTCTTTGCAGGCTTTCTTCTGAACCACAACTCCCTCTCCTGAGGCAGAAATGTGTGTTGTGGTTAGGCAATGTCATGGGTACCAGCCACCTGCACAGGTCACAGGTGTGGGTACCTCGAGGGTGTGGGTGGGGGTATGCACTGGGAGTACCCATACCTGTACCCCTATGATGGGTTTGTAAGCTAGTGTCATTGCATAACTCCAATACTGTATAAAACATGAACCTTAACCTAAAAATACCACAACGACACAACCAGACACTAACTAGCTACCTGTCACATCATGCATCCAACAATTGTCAAAAACACTGCTAAATAAATCACCAAACTCACAGATAAAGCTAAGGCAGCAATAGACGAGAAGCTGGAGATGTCATCCAAAAAAAGAAAGAACAATGATGGTAGCAGCAGAACAACAATCACACAGCCAAAGATGGCCAAGTCAACCCAGGAACATGGTAATGGTGTCAAGGAAGCACCCCATAAAGTCCCAGCACTCGCCAAGCCTTGTGGCAGAAGAACCATTGAACAAGCCCCACCTAAAGTCCACCCCGCACCCAGCCGACAAGCTGCAGTCCACTCTAACGATGGAGATGATGTGTTGAATGAAGAGCCTATTTTGATCAGCAATGATGATAAAGAAGCCAGCAGAGGTACCATCACAGATGATGAAGTCAAAGAGGAGACTGCTGAGGATGAACTCAGTGAGTGGCCGAGTTTGAGTTCTAAGTATAAGCTTACATCAATCACCACAGAACGATTCATGAAGGAGTGGATCTCACCAGTATACACTTTTTTTGACCCCACACCTGTCACTGAGACCATCAATGGTCATTGTGCTCATGCATTCAAGTGCATGGCGAAGGGGTGCAAAGTCCAAATTTGTTGGTTCCTTGATAAGAAAGATGCACGCTTGATGGGTAACATGTGAAAGCACATCAAATGTTGTTGGGGGGAAGGAGTTTTGGAGACTGCTGATGAAGCGAAAAATGTGGGTGAAGTGTGAACCAAGATAGTCACCAGTATCCTATGCAATGGATCAATTACATTGTCATTCAAGCAAAAGGGAAAGGGAAAGGCCACATACTCACACAGGCAACATACTCGTACTGAAACAAAGTGGGTTACTGAGCTTCATCTTTGCACTAGTTAACATACTATCCTGCAGGGCTGAGTTGGTCTGTTGGGTAGCAGAGAGTCTGTGGCCATTTGATATAGTCAAAGACAGAGGTTTTCAGTCTTTGATGAAGACAGGGAGACCTGAGTATTACTTACCTTCCCCAAGGACAATCTCGCGTGATGTAAGACTGGTGTTCACGCAAATGCGCAAGCAAATTGCTAAGATTACTTGGGAGTTAGTCAAGTCTTATTTGATTAAATAACAAAAACTAAACTTACTAGGAATACAAAGGGAAAATGAACTTTACTACAGACATGTGGACGTTGGAGAACCATCGTGCATTTGTTACAGTTGCAGTACATCTCAAGCATGAAGGTACCCCCCTGAGCTTTCCATTAGATATTATTGAAGTAGCCATGGTATGGAAATCATTTACTTTATCAATGGTGGATGTAACAACTCACTGGCACTAGTCTCACACTGGAGAGCAACTCATGGCTGTCTTTGCAGATATGCTAAAGGAATTTGGCATATCAGAGAAGGCAAAATTTTCAAATCATAGAAAAAATGTACATGCTGATGCGTCAACAAATAGATGTTGAGCGTAACATGCAATAACACATTGAACAACAATGTGATGGTCAAGAAGCTTGCTGTGTTGGTTCCCGAGTTTGCAGGAAAAGCAAGCCACACTTGGTGTTTTTTGCACACCATCAATCTCGTTGCAAAGTCATTGATACATGAGTTTGACATATCAAAGAAAGATGCCGAACATGCCTGGGATGAGAATGCTGCCAAAGAGATTGATGATGAGCTTGTTGAGCTCAGTGGTGACATTGAGAGGGAAGATAGGGAGGCGACAGCCTAATACAATGAGGAAGTGTCGGCAAATGACCTGGAAGATAACAATGACAGATGGGTGAATGAGGTGGATTTGTTGTCAAAAGTCCAATCTGCAGAGCTGCAAAAAGATATATGCCCCAATAAGTTTGTTCTTCTCAAGGTGGGTTAGAATGAATACAAACTCACCTGCAAACTGATGGCATCTTTGCATAGCTGCAGAAACTTGCCTACAAGCTTATCCACTCAACAACACTCCTCCTCCCGGCCTGGCACAAGATCCTTTGTGATCAGCATATGTCAGCAACTAACATGCCCTGTGATGTCTCCACCCATTGGAATTCAACATATGACATGTTGGCATATGCCCTCACACATCAAAAAGCAATCAACACTGTTACACAGCAATGAGAGTTGGGTCTGCAAAAGTTTGAGCTTGCTGACAATGAGTGGGAAATTGCTGGTCAACTTTGCAACATGTTGAAGGTGCATGTATTATTACATTGTTTGATAAATAAACAATAATGTCTTACTTACTGGTGACTAAGATTCTCAAGGACACTACCCTCTTCTTCTCTCGCTCAACTCCCAATCTTGCAACTGTTATACCCACAATGAATTTAATTGACGAGTGGATGACAAAGTATTCTTGTGATACCAAATATTCACCATCAATTTGTGCCGCAGTTCAAATTGCCAAGAAGACACTTGACCAATACTATCAAATGATGGATAAGTCAGAGGTATATAGGATTTCCATGGGTAAGTCCTGCCATCCCACTTAGTAGTTACCACATCCCTATGAACACTGACCATTGTTATTCATAGTCTTACATCCCTGTCACAAGCTGGCCTATTTCAAGTCCGCCAGTTGGGAGGAAGTTTGGGTCAACACAGTGGAAACTCTTGTACATGAGGAGTTCAAGTGGTCCTACCAGGACATGGAGATCCAAGAGGATGAGATTGATCTTGACTCAATGGTGGTTGATGTTCCAGCTAAACCAGCCATAGATTCTTCATGTGAGGTATTTTTTTAAAAGAAAACCTATCTTGTTTTATTCACTGACTGTAATTTAGAACATTTTTGACAGTATGTTGGCACTTGCACCACCCAAATCCACTGATTTAGGGAATGAGCTTGAGTGTTACCTGAGTGCTGATGTTGAGCATCTCACTGATGCTATTACATGGTGGCATGAGCACTGGTCATCTTATCCTCATCTCTTGTGGATGGCACTCAACTGCCTTATAATACCCGGTACATCTAACTTCAGACTCTGTCACAGATTCTTCTAAAGTTCTGAAACCATTGGTAGCTACATCAGTGGACATCAAACACCTTTTCAGCTGCAGTAGGCTCCTGCTCTCTCATGTTCAGTCGTGTCTTTCCACACAGTTGACATGCACCTTACTCTGCCTCAGTGATTGGAGCCAGTTGAACCTGGTCAAGACAGAAGATGTAATGAGGGTCTCTACCTTGCCTGACATTGATGCTGATGTTGAGGAGGTGCTCAAGGACAGATGGGACAGAATCAATTTAAATTAGCTTGTAGTCACACTTTGTTTTCTTTTACAATCTTAGTGCACACCCACAGGTACACCCATGGGTAGATATACCCATGGGTGTGCTACCTACCAACCCTCCATAAAACCCGTACCCATCATGTGGGTGCAGGTGACGCTGCTGACACCTGGGGGTATACCCATGTCATTGCCTACCGGCGAGGGACTTAGAAGTATTTTTTGAAGTTGTAGATATCCAGCATTATTGACCTATTTATTGGCAGTATAGGGAAATCAAATAATCCATTCTAATTAGAATGGCATACCCCTGGGAGTTTGGAATTCTAAATAAGCTATGATTATGTGAGGTTGAGGTGACAACAACAACATTTTCACTAATAATTTTGTGGTAGAAGAAGGATGGTATATATCAGAATTGTGATTGAGGCAATCAAAGGTGCTATGGCTTAGTGGCAATGGTGCTGTGGATTAAGCCTAAGGTCATGGGTTCAATTCCTGCCATTGGCAAATTATAAGTCATGGACATTATGCCAATATGCATCATGTGGTGTGATTTATGACATGTCACAAGTGTCAGGAATGATGTTTTTTCATGCAAGAATTTAAGCCCCTTATTTCAGTGTATTTTTTCAGCACCAAATTCAGAGTAAATTTGCACTGACATTTCAGAGTAAAAAACAGCAATTTCAGCACCTCAGTTTCAACACATTACACCATGAATTTCATGAAGTTATCATCTGATTTCACCTACTGAATTTCATTGGATCTACTACCCACAGTGTTGTTGTGCTGTAAGGTGATTCTGACACAACATAATAATGGCGGTATTTTTCAAACAACCCAGCATTCAGTCTAGGATTGATGTGGAGACATGTGATACAGAGGAGAACAAGCACTCGAGACACTGTTCAGCGGTGAGATTTCACGGTGGGCATGGTTTCCCTTGCATTCCTAGGTAGGACCAATAGAAAGAAGAGTCTCCATCCTTCCATCTTCAACCCCTTCTTCTACCACGACTAAATAAACGATTTCCTTGTATGGGAACCACAATTATGACTCCATGATAAGTAAGGCATGGATCCTCATTTGCATGTCTTTTGCATGCTTCTGGTAGTGCTGTGTGTAGGCTAGTACACTCCTCTGAGTCAACACCTTACACTGTTCAAGTGTTAGCAAGTTCTACAAAGTAGTAACTGCCTGGTTCACCAGCTCAAAGCTTGTATCTCATAGATAATAGAATTGAACTAGAATGAGAGTCTCAGTGTTTAAGAAGTACTGCTATGACATTGATAATACCTAGAATGAGAGTCTAGAGATGATTAACAGTAAGACAGAGTCGGTGTGGGAAACAACTCCGCTGTAGGTGGATATAATGTTGGGTGAATGCTATGCCTGCTGCTTCTCTTGCAAGACAAGAACGTTCGACCCTAAAGGGGTCTGCTACTGAGATAAGTCTGATAGTTAGTATCTAAGGTCATGGAAAGGTAAAGGAACAAGTCCGAAGGTATGTGGACCAAGCCCGGAGGTCAAAATGTTGGGTCCAAAGGTATACTACCAAGTCCGAGGCACGGGAAAGCGGGTCCGGAGCTTCGGGTCGTTGGGTTATGGGTAATAGCAAGGGAACGGGTTCGGAAAGCATCAGACTATGTCCAGAAACAAGGGAAAGTCAGGGAAAATGAATGACAAGGGTTGCGGGTCTGAAGTGGGTGTGGAACAGGTGAGAACCAGGTATATTCAGCCAGGTAACAGGTAAGGACAGGTATGTGACCAAGTAGATGGGAAGTCCCACCTACAGTAAAGTAAAGAGTGCTTGGTCGTACTACCAGTCCTATATAACTAGCTATGTAGAAATCCAGAATACAGAAAATAGGAAAACATCGGGTCCAAAGGTATGTAAACTAACATGAGGCACTGTGGATGTGTGAGATATAAGGCTGACGTCGAGTCCGATGAGGGAATTGCATCGCTCAAGGTGATAGGACTGTCTTAGGATCTGATGCGAACTCGTAGTGGGAAAGCAACCAATGTTCAAAGTGAGTGTACAAGGCCATATTTTAACTACAAGAGAGTAAGGGTCCTTGTTATTACAAAAGTCAAGGTTTAGGGAGACAGAGAGTGGTGGCATTGAGCCTGACAGGGTAAGAGTAATGGAAATGAGTGAATGTATGTTAGTTTTGAATAAAAGGTAGTAATGGGCAGCTCGCCGTGCACAGGAGTGATGAGAAATATTGGGTGCTTGACTGCTTTTGGGGCGAAGGAATGAAACTAAGAAAGAATGACGAGAGATAGTTTGGTGATAAGTCCAGGGTATAGTTATGAATAAGGGTGAGAGACCGAGCTCGTCTTTGAGCATAACGAGAAAGTGAAGGTAAGGAAAGAGAGTGTGTCCGCATGACTCAGATGCAAAGCGTGATGCTTGTTCACATCAGTGAGTCACGTGGATGTCGGAACGTAAGTCCTGAATCTTATTATGAAGCATTAGTCAGGGTGTAGAGGATATGGGATCCTTACATCCCCTCCTTACTTCAAATATCGACCGTCCTCGGTCGATCTCCCAACAATAAAACTAAAAAAATATGCGTAATAAGATAGAATGGTTCGAGCAAAATGAGAGAGGAAACTGAAAATAGAGAGAACGCATCTAAGACTGCTTGTTATTGACTCCGGCGAGAGCTTGAGGGTTGATAAATTGGGTGACTTCGATAGAGGTGGGAGAGCGCAGGGTGGTAGGGGATAATGCGAAAGGCTGCGAACTTCAATTTAGAGATTGTGCCGTCAACTTCTGCGAGGTGGTAAGATCCTCCTTGAGAGCAGGGAGACTACAACCATGGGGCCGAAATAAGCGAGGTTTGCACTTTGCGTTGGATGCTGGTTCAATCTGCTTGTTCAGAACTAAGATGAGAGAGCCGGGGGCGAAGTTATAATCATGAATGGTGTTGGCAAAGCACTTCTCGAATTCATGAATAGATGCGAGGCAGCTTTTGAGGAGGTGGTTGTGCGCTATAGCAAGGTCTTCGTCGTGTTTGGCAAGTTGACGAGCGCAGGGCGGCAAGGAGATCCTGAGTCGAGAGAAGGGTGGTAATATCAGGAAGCATGAAGGTTGCATGGACGAAGTCAAAGGGGAGAAGGGGTTCTACACCGTGTGCTAGATAGTAAGGTGAGAATCCTGTAGATTGGCGAGTAGTAACACAATCAGCCCAAAATACGTGATGTGCGAAGGTGGGCCACTTGGTGATGTCGCCAGTTGCATGCTTTCACAAGGGAGTCGCAGGATGGTACGATGTGAGCGTTCCACAACTCCAGTTAGCTTTAGAGTTGTACGCTGAGATGCGGATATGATGGATATGATACTTCTGCGCCAACCAGTCGAGTGCTGCAACAAACGGCTGTGCCAGTTGTCCGTGACGATCTCCTCAATGCCTCCCCATCTACAAAGAATCTCCTCGAAAAAGAATGCACCCAAGGTGCGGCCAGTTTCCTTCCTTAACATGCGGAACTCGGGCCAGTTAGATAAGGAGCAGCGCGCTTGGACTATGTAGGTGAACTCATGCGCTGTTGGCATATACATAGAGTCGGCGAAGGTTTTGCTGGAAGAGGGGTGCTGGGATTGAGATGGTGGGTGGAAGGACGACTTTCTCGACGGAGCGGATCTGGCATTGATGACATGTCTTCAGGTACCATGTGAGGTCAGTTGTCGAGCGAGGGCCACCAAAAACTGATCTGCAATTGTTCGTCGCGTGGGGTAAAATCCTCTGTGCCCAAGCTCGTCGTGGGTTTGCCTGAGGACGCGGGCACGAGCAGGGCCGAATAGAACTAGCTGATGACAGCCTCCTGAGTCCTTCCGCCAAAGTTGATGGCCTCGAACGAAAAATTGGTGAGCGCGTTTGGTCAAACGAAGGCGATCTTTTGCAAGGACGGTGTTGGGAAGGGAAAGATTGTTGAGGTAGTGATGGATTGCGTGAAGCTCGATGTCGAGGCGTTTGAGGGTTTCGTTGGATGGAATGGTAAGATCAGCGTCATCTGAATGTTCTGCTGCAAGAACGAGTGCGCTGCTGAAATGGAGTAGTCCATGGTCAGCTTCCCTTGATACCCAAATCCCTGCGTCCAAAATCTCCTCTATCCACTCATCAGCTTCCTCTGCTGTCTCCTCGTCATCATCCTCTGAGGCCTTGCGTCGTCGAGATAAGCCATCAGGGCCAATGTGTTTGGTTCCAGGAATGTGTCTGAGTCTGAAATCGAAAAGTAAGATTCCAGCTATCCATCAGTTAACTGCGGCGTTCGGCTGAATATCGGGATTATTCAGCATTCCTTTAATGTACTTTGCGTCGACCTCCACTACGAGTTCCTTTACCCCGATAATCCATACTTTGACTGCCTTCAATGCGCGAAACAACCCGTAAAGTTCGATCTTTGACTGTGAGTATCGCCCTTCTCGGTCATTCCACGTGATAGAGCCGAAGCGGGCTGGTCGACGACGCTTCTCGTTGTCGAGTTGCTGGAGAATCCAACCGCAGGCAATGTGTGATGAGTCTACGGCGAGTATCACTTCGTTTGAAGACTGATAATTGAGAGGTCGGATAGCGGGGGAATTAATGACAGCAGTTTTCAGTGTGTCCATGGCGTTCTGCGCTTCCGGAGTCCATTCGAAGGAGACGTTGGCGTGTGTGAGGCTGGTCAGTGGGCGGGCGATGAGGGCGAAGTCTCGGATCCAGTTGCGAACGGTGCCTGCGGTGCCCAAAAACCCTCGAACTTCGGTGCGTGTGGTACAAGGTGGCCAGGCTTGGATTTTAGAGACCTTCGAGTGGTCGGGTATGCGACCTTCATATGTGCAGAGCTGACCTACTACCAGGACTTCCGGGACACAGAGGAAAAGTTTCTTAGCGGATACTGTGGCGCCGGCATGCTTGAGTCTGTGGAGCACACGATTAGCGTCCAGTGCAATGCTCCCATACGAATCTGCGGATTCCTGGGTTCTCAGGGAGGGTTTGGTATGAACCGTCAGGCAGCTCGTAGCGCGTGGAGGGACCTAGGACATTGACGTCGTCCTGAAAATTCGGCGCGAACCTCAGTTTCGGCTTGCAGGATGAATGCAACATCATTTTGGAAGACAGGTGGGGGAATCAGTCCATCCCTGTGGGAGGACAGGTGAGGCGATAGGTTCCGAGGGGGGTTTGGAATGTGGTGATGTCCCGCGATTCTTCGGCGAGGGCGCTGATGGTCAAATCCCGACGAAAAGGTCCATCATGGAGTATATGGCGCGCCCTGCGCACTGTTCTGCGAAGAGTTCGACGTATGGCATGGTGGCAGCGTCTTTGACGGTGATGGAGTTCAACTGTTGTAAGTCGTGCACAATACGCACCGCTCCACTTTTCTTCGCGACGCAGAACCAGCGGGATTGATAGGACGAGTTGGACGCCTCGTAAACGCCTGAGGCTATCTTGGACTTGATCAGTTTAACGACCTCGTCTTTGATACCTGGGGGAATTGGGGGTTGGCGGTGAGTCCATGGTGTATGTTCTATGGTGGGTATAATGACAGGTGGAAAATAGTCGTCCCGGAAGCGTCCCTTCTCCGTCTCGTCCCAGGCGAGCGCAAGCTCATTGTTCATTAGAACATGAGCGGTGAGCTTTCGTTCTTCGGGGAGAAGGAACTCGTTCTTGAAGACTCCGAGCTCGTCCATTCGTTCTTGGGTAAGGCGGGTGCCGGGTATGAATGCAGGGGGTGTGGGGGAAAGGAGTGGCAAGGATGCGAGAGGGTCTTCTGGGAAACGACGGATGATCCGCGCGTGTGCTGGCATGGTCGTTGCTACAGGCTTCACCTTGTTTGCGACCTTCTTATAGGCGAAGGTGCGACGGACAGGGTCAATGTCGAAGTGGGATTGGAGGAGGAACTCGGCGAAGGATGAGAAGACGAGACGGGATGTAGGGATAGGCGTAATTAAACAAGTTGTAGATAGGGAAAATGAGGAGGTGGTTGAAAAGATGATGGGGGGAATGGCATGATATATATCGGTTGAGCTGGTTGGTAGGATGGGATGATAGATATCGGTCGAGCTGGTTGGTAGGATGGGATGATAGATATCGGTCGAATTTGTCGGCAGGATAGCCAGGACTCGTTGCGGGTTTGGCAGTGATTTAACGCCTTCAAATTTGGCATTGATCTTCATGCCGAGATTTGCGCAATACTGGTCATTGGCTCTCTTGATCTTATTCTCTCGGATACGCTGTGTTGGGAAACCAGCGATAACGTCACCAATCGATTTAATGGCATGATAGATATCGGTTGGGCTTGTCGGCATAGAGGGCGGAAGGGGAATAGTGGGGGAGAATACTGATGCGGTTAGTGCAAGGGATGGGTGGGCCCAGGGACGAGGAGTCGTCTTGACGGTTCACGCGTTGTTGGGATCCCGTGGGTCGTGAACTGAGACGTGCACACTATCAGTATCCTTGGCTTTTGAGAGACGAACGAGACGCTGCCAGGGTCGTCCTAAGAGCAAACGGTAGGGAGCCTCTGGTACTACATAGGCGTGAGCCCAAGTCTTGATGCCCTCTACATCTATTTCTAACATTTCTAAGCATCCGGCCATCTCCTGCGAGCCTCCATTTGCGGTCTGCATGCGCATCCGTACGTCTTGATTGATAGGTGCATTGGTCTTCTGCCAGACGTCTTGTCGAATGACAACGATTTCGGATCCCTCGTCCAACAACGCTAGTTCCGAGTGTGTTCCGTTCAGCGTTACGCGAATTTCGCATAAGGGTGTTGCATGCTCGATTTGCAGGGGGGGTGTACTAGATGTCGCGACAAGAGCTTTTGCTGAGGGTGAGATGAGTGCAGGGTACACTGCTGAGTGCGGGAATGCTCGACTGCTTCCTTTCGCAACTCTGGGCTGATGGAGAGGAGGTCAGATATCGTTAAGTGAGGGATAGTGGTGCTGAGGATGGTCTCGTATAGCCGTTTTGCTGCGTCTGGTGAGTTTGCCTTAGACTCATACTGAAAAGCTGGTTCTTTCTTCGTCTCGGCAGTTACAGGATCCTGCGGGCTGGGAGGAAACAGGAATCAGAGGCAGAGTGAGCAGGAATCGAGACAGGAACGTGTGGGAGGTGGTACTGGATGGAAGAGCTCGTTCCTGGTTGCTGATTGCCTTAGCCTTCGACCTTGTGACAGCAAGTGTCTCTACTTCCTCTGGTTTTCCTCGTCTTCGACCATTATGATCACAGGTGTGGTTGAACGTCACTGGTTCGCACTGCAGAAAGAAGGATTCAGGTTATGAAGGCAGAACCAGGAATGTCAGAGGAGACAGGGTTGCGAGGTGGGTTCTCAGTCGAGGATTGTCGAGGACAGATTGAGTTTGCCCCTGTTGCAGGTGTCGATGGCTGGGCTGAGGTGTATCGTGCTGTCGATAACCTGCTGAAAAGTCTCATCCCCGTAACGCGTATACGCGAGTGATCTGGATAGGCGAAGTATGGCCCATCACGGATAATCCTTCCTGCACGTAAATATTCCCCTGCTGTAGAGCAGGTTCGCATAACGTGCGGTCCGCCGCAGAAGAAGCACTTGGCGTTGGGTGCGTGATTGGATGAGGACAGAATTGGGGGAAGGGGAAGGTAGGGTAGTGCATTGAGGACTGGGGCAGGCGTATTAATGAGCTGTCTAGATTTCGGGGGTGCCCATGCCTGCGCAGCTGCTGGAGCTAAGCAAACGAGCCGAGTATAGCACCCAGAGTACGCGACGTCACCGATGTCGAGACCGTGCATCTTGCGGGCCAATGCTTCGACTTCGTCGATGGTGTTCTTAACGGGAGCTGATGGGGGTTGGGTGAACGCGACACGCTTCGTATAGACTTCCTTTCTAGCTTCTTTTCTCTCCTCTTCCTTGTCTGAATCCCAAGTTTGTCGCTGTTGGTCGAGCCTTCTGCGTGCGTCCGTCTCTAATCAGCTTGATGCAGGGAGGTGATGGGTTCAGTTCAGATCTGCATCGAATGCATCGTCCTGAAAGCACAAATCGTCCTGCTTCGAACTACTTTCTCGAAGTTAGTGGCTTCAGTTGCGAAGTATAGTTTGTATCCTGTATGCTGCAGTCGCTGGGCTATCTGCAAGTCGAGCAGGAATGGGGAAGGCCTTGCCAGAAGTAACGGTCTCGCTCGCGTTCTGAGATTTTGGAGTTAGCTACCAGCCATACAGCTATAGGACGGAATTGTCGATAGTACTGTACTAGTTCCATCTCCATAGAGACATCAGATTCTGCTGTATTGAGGATGACGTGTTCGAGGTCACGAATGGTGTATCTCGCGCCTTTGGCTGCTCCCGGGTATTGTCCGATGATGTTCATCTTGAAAACACCGAAATCCCTACTCTCATATCCCGTGAGCGTAACCCAGAATCTTTTAGTCTCGAGATTGACATATCGAACTATCATTTTGCATTTGTCGACTGTCAGTAAGTCCGCAAGACGCAGCTAAGTCTTCGAATAGTTCTAAAAATTCTAACAGCTTCAGACGTCTCGCCGCTAAAAGACGGAGCTTTGCTAGAGCCTGGTCCAGGCATGGCAGATATGCCTTTGATATTCGTCGACATGATGGATGCGGGTTTCGATGAAAACGGATTTTGGATAGGGTGAGAGGTATTGGAGGATTGGGTGACCGTTCGGTGCTGGTTGAGCTGGTGCAGAGGTTGTTTGCGCAAGTGCAGGCGCCAGGTGCTTGATAGGGTAGTGACTCGTTTTTGGGGATGAACTGAGGTTTCGGAATAGGGGGAACAGCCGTAGGGAAAGCAAGTGTCGGGGGATTATGGAGCTGGGAGGTAGTGGGAGGGTGATTTGGTGTTTCAGGGTCAAAGGTTGCAGGTCTAAGAACGAATGTGGTTTGAGAAGGAAGGCGTGGAAATAGGGCGTTGAAACAGGGCAACTGGTTTATAGTGTCGTCTTCGGAGATAGACGATTCGGATGGAACATCAGAAGTGTCTATATTCCGTTTTGAGCTGTCAGCACGAGTTGGAGTTCGATAAGCGTCAATCTGATTAAGGGGGGGCTGAGCGGTTGTTGCTTGGAGATAATAATGTGGGGAGGCGGTTGTGACAGTGTTGGCGCGGGTTCTGGGTTTCTTTGGGGCTGGGACATTCTTTAGGAGCACCAGCACAGTTGGCTGATTTTGTTGAAGATGAATCTGCATGTTTGGGTGGTAATATTTAGTAATTGCGGAAGAGTTTTTGAAATGAATCAAAGTTCGATAAATCAAACTCGAGGGGTTTGCAAGGGGGGCTCGAAAGCAATTCCCTCGCGGTGGGCTCCAAATATATAAGGCTGACGTCAAGTCCAATGAGGGAATTGCATTGCTCGAGGTGATAGGACTGTCTTAGGATCTGACGCGAACTCGTAGTGGGAAAGCAACCAATGTTCAAGTGAGTGTACAAGGCCATATTTTAACTACAAGAGAGTAAGGGTCCTTGTTATTACAAAAGTCAAGGTTTAGGGAGACAGAGAGTGGTGGCATTGAGCCTGACAGGGTAAGAGTAATGGAAATGAGTGAATGTATGTTAGTTTTGAATAAAAGGTAGTAATGGGCAGCTCGCCATGCACAGGAGTGACGAGAAATATTGGGTGCTTGACTGCTTTTGGGGCGAAGGAATGAAACTAAGAAAGAATGACGAGAGATAGTTTGGTGATAAGTCCAGGGTATAGTTATGAATAAGGGTGAGAGACCGAGCTCATCGTTGAGCATAACGAGAAAGTGAAGGTAAGGAAAGAGAGTGTGTCCGCATGACTCAGATGCGAAGCGTGATGCTTGTTCACATCAGTGAGTCACATGGATGTCAGAACGTAAGTCCTGAATCTTATTATGAAGCATTAGTCAGGGTGTAGAGGATATGGGATCCTTACAGAGAACACAGGTAATAATGCTGTATGCTGCATCAGCCATGGGAAATAAGCTACTACACACCTGTGGGGTCGGATGGAACGGACAGGACATAGGACGGACAGGTTTCCGAAGGTATGCGAGCGGGTCCGGAGGATCTCCGATGATCTCCGAGGGTAGTCTGGCGGGTCCGAGGCTCGGAGAGTGCAGGAAAGCGTCGGGTTTGAGCGGGTTTTGTCAGAGATGACTGGGAGTGACTGTACTGATGTCCGGACAACTGGGATTTTGACGTACTCCGTGATATGGGCCTCTGCAGGGCTGCAGCCAGAATGTTTCCTAAAGCGGATAAGCACAGTCTATGACCATGAGTTCCTCATACAATTACTGGTACATATGCTTTGTACTGCTAGGCTTATTACTTGTGCTTATTCCTTCTTCAGGAACCAAAATTCCGAGTTATACAAACAAGTAGTGGGATCACTGGCAGAGCATCTGCAAGGATCCATCAGTGATGTATGTTTAGTCTGCTTGTAATTGATAGTGAAGGGCTGACTCTTCATTGTAGGTATGGTCAACTTCTGAGCCTCAGCAAAGCCACTGGCACACTGTGCCAGAGAAACAGCCTGAACCCCACGCGGCAGATAGTGTGTCTGTCTGCAAGTGGAACACTTGCAGCAAAGTTGTAAATGCGGACACAATTGCAGAGCATATGTGCTCTGATCATCTCAAGGTGCCTAAGCACAGTGAAGCACTTTTGGCATGTCAGTGGAAGGGCTGCTCACTCCAAAAGCCCATATGAAGAGATAGCATGGTCTGTCACATTCGCGAGATCCACCTCAGAATCAGTCCCAAGCTTCAGGTGGCTTCTTGTACAAAGAAAAAAGTTTGTTAAACCATCTGAAGGAAGCCCATTGTAGGGTTCAGTATTTCTGTGGCCTTGTAGAGGCTGGTTTTACTTAGTTTCACTTACTTGTATGTTCGCATTTTTACTGCTTACATCAGCAATCAATTCTTCACCAGTTACCAGTATGAGTCTGAAGTCCTCAGCAGTTATTCTCTCTTTCTACTCTCTCTGAGCCCTGAGCCTGGACCAGAAATCCTGGGTCAAACACTGCCTCCCTAGGCATAGCAGCTAGGCAGCAAGACCCAACAGATTCCTGCTCTTCAGCAGATTTGTTGTACCCACACCGTGAATAGAACACATAGAGACCAGGGACTGCCTCGGAAGAGTATCCAAGTGGTAAAAGTATTCATCTACAGCCATGACTGTAATAGAATCCACTCCAGGTGGAGAGATAGCCATACATATGACTATGGTATGCACCAGGCAATGGTACATGGTGTGCATACTTGGTCATGAGCTCAGAAGGACATGGTAATATCCATCCTTTTCATTTTCTCTTTTGTTGTCTTGTGCAATGCTGAGTTGGTGGGGACCACTTTCAAATTGCATGGCCTGGGGCATGGTAATGTGCAATGAGAGTGCTTGTCCTGTTGGTGATATGCACATTGTGTGAAGGATCCTGATGAGGAATTCGACAGCAAGGGAGATGGGGGCTGGAGGTACATAGCCACACAAATATCTTCAAGGGCTGCAAATGTTTGCACAGCTAACTACACAGCACACGCCCACCCGTAAGCCCACAGTTTTCCATGGGGCAGTGGCACATACATAGTCCTACAGCAAACTCCTGTGAGAAACAGCATGGGCACATTGTTTTACACAAAATGCATGGACATTTTTATGCACTTGTGAGGTGTGTCCCAAATCCTTGTCTGAATTAATACCATTGAGTGTGCAGAGGCTTGATAGACACATTTGTGCATTGAAATAATTGCACTCCACGTAGAATAGATTAAAAATACTCTACATAGCTACTACCTACAATCAGAAACAGGTACCCAAACATGAGAAGCTGAGCCAGCACCTGCTACCATTGCCAAAATGAATAGATTCCAACTACCGCCGGGCCATTGCATCAGAGCCAAGTTGCCAACTAAGTCATTGTGCGTAACTGGGGCTATCTTTAAACATGAGCTGCACTTGTCAGTCATCAACTTGAAGCACGTGAAATGATTCCCTCAGTTTGAGTACATCATTTTATAAGATTCTTGGGATTCCCATCTCCCTTGTGAGTTGTGCCCTTTGTGCGTGAGTATCTCAGACTGCGGTTGACTTTTGTGACATTTGTTCTTATTTTAATCAGACAACACTGTCTCTTTCTGTATTTGAATACTGAGATATTACACTTCAAGTTCACAGATAGAAATTTCGGATGCACTCCCTCAATGCACATCAGCTGTCCCTCAGACTGTCAGAGTCTCAGTGGCCCTACATGACGACTTATTTTGATACATGATCCACAGTAAATTGGCCGAGACTTGCAATTGACATTTGAGATGTACATCCAAATCATCATTGCTTCTAATCAGACGACCAACCCGTCTATGAGGCAAGTAGATGGGCTGGTAACCAGTCTAGCTCCCACCCCAAATAGCCCCCCATGATGAGAAGTCCAGGATGGTGGCTAATAGTAATATCATAATGAGCTCCACGGCATTTGACCAGATGTTGACCTTGGCATTCCAGAGGAAGATCCCCTCAAAACCTTGCCCAGGAACCCTCCTGACAACTCCTATTTGACATGCTTCAGCTTACAAGGCGGTTGTGGCCACACAATCACAATTAATTCTGGTAACAAACAGTCTTTGAATCAGAGAAGTTATTGATATCATCCCACATTCACAAACTCCGCTACCTGTGGTGCTGGCTGCGCTTAAATGGCAAATCAATGCACATTTCTTGTCATAGTAGATAGATAGACCATACTACGTTCTTGTAGTAGATTCTATGGTTTCGGGTTCACCAGAACACTTCACATGCGCAGATTAATCAATTACACATTCAACTGGGCCCTGGATTTTGATCAGTCAAGAGTAGATAGTTGGCCAGGGGCCAAGACAACCATTAGAGCTGTTTGCAAAAAGGTTGACAGTAGCGACATTTTGAGAAAGAACAAACAAATAAATAATAGCCACATACAGACATCACAAGGACCATCATGTATCACAAAATCAGTCGCGACGTCAAACTCGCAGCAATAAATCTTTGCGAGCATCAACACCTTCCACCACTACACTACCATCCACCATGAACTAACACGTGTTAGCATTTCTCCTAGTTCGCCGTCACTGGAGAAGCTGTCCGTGAATATCGAGTCCATTGTTGTGAGTATATGCACATGTTATTTGACTCTATGTACATGGCTATTATTTATTTGTTTATTCTTTCTCAAAATGTCGCTACTGTCAACCTTTTTGCAAACAGCTGTAAGTAGGGGCGAAATAGCAAATGAAACAGATGGGTCAAGCCCAAGAAAATACAAGCAGCTTGTGTACTAGTGGTAATGTTGAGATGTGAGATGGTTTCCATTGTGAGTCAAATCTGGTCAAGTACAAGCGAACACGCCAAAAAATATAGGAAAACCCTCATGCAAGGTATTCACGCACTTGCACCGGAGCCGGGAGGAGCCCGCTAGGTTGTAGATGTCCACTACATGATCAATCATCGTGTTCCCCACACGCACGTCTTTGAAATTCGGGAGGTGACCAGAACCGTGACTAAAACACAGGCAAAGATATCCGACAACTGGATCAGGCAGTCTCAATCAATTCGCCCTGCAGGACTGACGGGGATGAAGCATTGGGGGAAGAAAGGGTCTGGCAGAGTGACAGGGAAAGCCTAATACAAACCGATCGATGCAATTATGGTTTGCTGCATTATTGAAGAGCGGTCAAAGAGCGGTCAGTAAAGATGACGGCCATCAGCCTGCGTCGCTGAGTTCTCTATTATCGCGCCGCGGCTGGTCATGGGCACGGAGACATTGTTACCAAGTCAAATTCGCAAGTAATAATGTAATAGTCTACTTACCTTGAGCTGTGACAAGTGACGACCGGAAGCAGAAATACTTCAAGTTGGGTGGTGTGAATCATACGCAATGTCTTTCATTTCTCCTTTAGTACAAGGTGAATACAACCAATGAATGACAGAGAGCTATTTTGTTCGAACTGGCCCAGGGATACGCACTATTTGAGATCTAGTACCATCCTTAGACAGGCTGGCCTAGGTCATGAGCTAGCCAATACGAGTTGCCGTGACGCCGTGGTGGTTAGAGAGAAAGCCAAATTAGGCATGTGCTGTAGAAAGCCATATGTGAAGTTCAGATCGCACCGTGACTGGCTTACTAGGCTACTTACCAGGGCTAGTACAGCCTGTCTCTGAAACACTCAGTTTGGCGCTCCCAGCCAGGTCATTATTCATCTTGCACCATTATCCTGTCGTCCGTCCATTTAGACCTTCGTCTCATTCTCTATCGTCCGATATCCCAGGAGTTTGTTTCAACCGCATAGACAATGAACTTTTTCAAGACTAAACCACGAACACCTCCTGATATCGTCCGTGGCTTGCGAGATGCGATACCCAAACTCGAATCTGGTCCTCCAGGCAGTGAGACGAGGAGAAAGGTGAGCTTGATGGATGAACCCATGATCTCCAATGAACCCACGACTGAATGAGATCGTGGCCACCAGGCAGGTGAAGAAGTATCCAGAAATCTCCAAGCAGTAAAGGGCATTTTATACGGTGATGGAGGTGAGCTGATTCTCCGCTGTTCACGTCATACCTACTTAACAGCTTCCTAGAGCCTTTGCCAGAACTCATTGCGCAACTCGCACAAGAAACATATTCCACGGACCTACTCCTTCTGCTCGTACAGAATATTGCAAGGTTCGACTTTGAGGCTCGAAAGGACGTCGTCCAGATATTCAACAATCTTCTCCGGCGTCAAATCGGGGCACGGCTACCAACGGTGGAATACATATGCGCTAGGCACGAAGACGTTATATTTGCAGCTCTGGAAGGATATAGTAACGAAGAGGTTGCATTGAACACTGGGATGGTTCTGAGGGAGATGTTGCGGCACGAACAGTTGGCGAAGATCTTGCTCTATTCCGAACAGTGAGTGCTCTTCCATGCTACCAAAACACATGTAATCGAATGCCGCACAGGTTCTACATGTTTCCTCATCATATAGAGACGACATCGTTTGGAGTTTCATGCGATGCATTTGCAAATCTCAAAGAGACGCTAACACGGCACAAACCCATGGTCGCTGAATACCTGGACAAGAACTACGATCGTGTAGGTATCAAATCCTCGCAGTTGTGTTCATTGCTTATCGGGCACTCTGTATAGTTTTTTGCCTCTTTCACAACTCTCTTACTTTCCAACAATTATGTTACCAAGCGCCAGTCTCTCAAGCTCCTCGGCGAAATCCTTCTTGACCGTGCCAATTTCAGCGTCATGACAAGATACATCGCTCAGGAATCCAACCTGAAGATGATGATGAACATGCTTCGGGACAAGAGCAAGAACATCCAGTTCGAAGCTTTCCACGTTTTTAAAGTGGGATTCCACTAATAATTTCGCTGCTGTTTACTGATTATATCTTGTGGTAAGGTGTTTGTTGCCAATCCAAAGAAACCACCTCAGATTGAAACGATACTAAGGCGCAACAAGGAGAAATTATTGACTTTCCTGAGGAGCTTTCATAACGATAAGGAGGACGAACAGTTCAGCGTGAGTACTCATCGACCGCTTAATGTATTCTCACTTCCCACTGATATTTTCTGACCTATCAGGACGAGAAGCAATTCCTTATCGTGCAGATACAGAACCTTTGACGCTGGACGTCCTTGTATTATCTCTTTTGCCTCTTGGGAGAGCATCTTCTTGTGATGCACGTACCGTGGGTCCCTGTCGTTTACAGTCGAACACTTGTAGCACCTCGCAATTTCCAATCCCTATCAGTCATCCCCTGAGTGATATTGGCCTCTCGTGGATGTCCATGATCTCGCCATCGACTGCTGCATTATACTGCACATATCGCTGTGTACATAACTGATTTATGCTTCAGTTGTACTTATACCATCAATGTTGTCCAACACGGGTTGTTTGTTTAAGGTGCTTAAAACAAAGTATATACGGTATTAGGACGATGAAGGAATCAGTATACCAAGTGAGTACTATGATGAAGCTGATTCTGGTTCTGACAGGCTCTAACGGGGACCCTCACATAGCACACAAGGACGACAACCTGTAGACATGACTCGACACGCTGTTTGACTGACACTTGACCAAAAGGCATCGACCCTAGTGAGTGGTTGATTTTCGAAACACGTGACTGATGTATCGCGATTGATCTGTTATCGAGTCGATAAACACGCACAAATATATCCCGGGACTCCGTGCTTACTCAGTGCATTGCTCGTCGTTTGCGACTGATCCCGGGAATATACCCTGCCAGCGACTTCTTACGTCTAGACTCAATACCGCCATTATGATTCATACTGCGTTGTCCATGACCGCCCGTGTTGCCGTCACAGGCTGCATCTCTGCTGTTTTATTCAAGCGAACCGTCGTCCGCCATACGACTCACGTCCTACCCAAAGCGGAGACGATGTCCGATTACCTTCAAGTCGCGTCCACGCTCTGCTCGTCAAGCATCATTCTCATCCGGGTTTGCGATGAAGTTGCTCAAGAGATTCTCGGCTGCTTGAATGGTACCTCCGCTGGCGACGCCGTGAGCGATAACCCCGCCACGCCCAACTCAGCTACAGATCACCCAGCATCTCGCCCGCATCATGAATCGTGTCACTTGCCTAAGAATGCATTACCCGATAGTCACAAAGACTCCAAAGAAGAACCCTGCCCAATTTCGCCATCGCAAAAGTATATTGCACCATTTGAGCCTTCCGCCTCATCACCTGTAATCAAATCGCCCGAACCGATTTTCAGCACTCCCACTGCATGTTCTATGCCATTTATCCCTTTAGATCTGTTCAAATTCAACTCAAGACGCTTGTCCATTAGTTCAGACACTACCCTCATCGCTCGCGACGACGACTCGATTCAGGTTAAGCACATCCTCTCCGACGATGTCTCAGACATCAAAGACCTCAAGTCACCCGCTGACCAACACACTTTCTACGAGGTACGGTTCATCTTCATTATTGCCTAGACGCACATTACATTACCTAACATTTGTGACCCTGCAGCACGACCAGACTATTGCACGCCCAGCACGCATCAATGCGCAACATGAAATCGCCGTCCGCGTTCTGTTCCAGAGCACGAACACTGTCACCATTGGTGATCATCGTCCCTCTCGTTCGCCGAAATCTCGACCACTCATTCTGGTTGGCAAGCATCGGAAGACTCGGACGTCCACAAGCCCCGGCCCTCCCTTTCCTGGATCTGCCCAACCCGTAAACACGAAGAAAAGGGCCCTCACGATCTGCAGTAGCCAGTCCCCCGCCTCCACCTTGCAGCTGAAACCTCGGATAGTGGACACGAAGCATAGCGCGCCTCCTCGTACCGCTCTTCGACGTCAGAGCCTATCCAGTTTGAAGCAAAAGGTGCGGACATCATCTCTAGCCTAATTAGTATGATACTCATTGTTTGTCAGTTCGAACCTATAGCTTCCTGATTGATCACTATTTGCGACAGCATCATGCGTCCTCTCTTCAGGCAACACACCAGGACCGGTCAGTTGTTTCTCGCTACGTCAGACTGGGTTGCTGATTCCAGTAGTGGACCATCTCGAGGAAGCGTTTGAACAGCTTCTCGTTGGCCAAGCAGCCCACGTCGACAGCTGGATTGCTAGCATGGAGGATGTGGGCATTCGGTCGATGCTGACTAGACATCCATAGTCGCTGGCAGGGTCACCCGCGTCACTCCCTACTCAAGTTGATGCAGTTTCTGATCCTCCTGGTTCACGCATAAAAGCACGCATCGCATTCCGTCGCCAACAGCCCTTGCATTCGCAGAGGTACTTGCAGCAGCCACCACGATAACACCTCGTCGCCCTGGAACGTACATCCTAAGACCTGTAGTTTCTTATCGCTTATTCCCTCGCATTCCTTCGACCTCAGGACAGCACGTTAAGATCGTCGCATAACGAAGACGCCGCAGCCCCTCGAAATGGTTTCATGACGTGATGGAAGGCTACGATATCATATCTGAAGACGTTTCACACCACCCAACCTCATGGTATGGATCCTGGACACAACATTCGCCCTAAAATACTTCAGCAAAACGAGTTCTGACCTTAACTTCAACGTGCTACGGTCGACGACCTTGCTTGCTGGAGTCGGTGTACAGAGAGCCGAGTGACCTTGTCGAGTATGACTTGTGCCGCCTGCTCTGTACATTGCACCCTTGCTTGCTGGAGTCGGTGTGCAGAGATGTGAGTGACCTTGTCGAGTAAGAAGGACTTTACCTATTTGCTTAACTTGTGCCGCCTGCTCTGTACCTTTTCGCATTGAATGTCAATCCGTTTTATCAACAAAGTTCTTTGGTTACGTGCGCGTCTGTGTTAAATAACATGATAGTCCACCTATGCAGACGCTGGTACGAGCTCGGAGACGAAAAAGATACAGTACGTAGAAGTCTGGGTATCATATAATGATATGAGAGTACAAGAAGGAATCGGATTACGACTCATGTTGATGGCGATGACAATAGCGAACCATGATGACATAGAAAAAGGACGAAGAAGCGCACGAGAGCAGTTCTATGAGAGCATCCAAAACAGAAAACCAGCAGCTAGCTTATAAATGAAACAGCATTTACCAATGCATGTATAGCACGCCAAAGAAAAAAAAATCCAGGATTTATTCCTCTTCCCCCTCGTCTTCTTCTTGTATCGCATGTCTGAACGCAGGGCCTGAGCGGCTTGTGGGTAGTTGACGACGCCCTGCTCTCACATCCGAAGTCTCGAACACGTTATCCGTGGGGGAAGGTGACGACCTAGCGGGCGAGTTGCCTTGTTTCGCTCTGCTATTGCTGTTCGGCAGAGCCAGTGAAGTAGTACGACCCTTCCCCGAGCGTGAATTATGATTCCGTGCAGGAGGCGAAATAGGGGTCGGTGACTCGATGGGGATAAACGACGAGCTCGTACTCGAGCTCGACGGCATCTGACCCAACCCACCCGCAAACTCAGGTATGTCATCATCCTCATCCACCCAATCACTCTCATCGCCCAAATTGAGACTCTGCCTCCCAGTAAACACATCCCGAATGCTCGCAGGCCCATCTGGTCCCGGGGAAATTGAAAGCACCTCGACAGGCAGATGCGTAGAACGGGACTGCCAGCCAGGAGGCTCGTGGCCCCAGGCTTTTTTCCAACCCGTTCGTCCGACGGTTCCGGAGGGGCTCATGAAGGGCGTGAGCCGTTTCTGAGCTACAAATGTCGCGCTGCCTGTTGTCCCACGCCGTGGCGTCTCGTCAAGCGAGCGGCGGGACGGGTAGCTCTTGTATGGTGAACTCGTGCGCGTGCATTCTCCTTCCGAGGCTTCATAAAATGAAGTCGGCCGGGAGGACGCTAGTGAATGGACAGATGATGTAGCAGAACTGGTCCTATGGTGTACAGGTCGAGGTCCTGCCTGATGACGTATGACGCGAGTTGACGAGGAAGACCCGGCTCGCCTGTGGTGATATTTATGCATAGGTGAACTAGTGCGATAGTGTGCTGACCCATTAGACCCTGTTGATGGCGATTTGCGATGCTTGCCAAGTGTAACACTATGAATAGAGGAGGGGCGCGATGAGTATTCTCCCCTGTCAGATCCCGGCGTATGAGCACCACCATATGACCGCACGCTAGGGATTTGCTCCAGTATGTGGGGTGGCTCTAGAACTAGCAATTGCCCAGAGTTTCCTGATGACCGACGGGAATTTACACTGCTCGAGCGGCGCGACGACGTCGAGTGACGTTTCACACGCCGTCCACGCCCAGTTCCACTGCCTCTTCTCTTGACATTTCCATGACCAGGGGACATGGAAGCAGAAGGGGGCATGGCAAGGGAACGGCTATATGAAAGTCCGCGTCCACTGCCTTGCGGTTGTACCGCCTCCTTCCGCTTCCCTTTCCTATCTTCCTGGAACCACAATCTAAACGTAGACAACAGACTGGCGCGATTCCGATTCGGTGGTACAACCTTTCCTTCATCTGAGAAATTCGGAAGGCTCGTCAACGTATCACCCGGCGAGTTCGCAGGTGTCGGCACATGCGACTGTGGAGGGGATGTTCGGCCACCAGTGACCACCCACGGCGAACCAGGCAAAGGGGGCAGAATACTTGACTCTGCAGCAGATGGGGTTGTGGGGATAATCAGCTGGTCTTTAGGTTTCAATGGTGGCGACTTGGTCAGCTTGGCGGAATTCCCAGAATTTCGGGGCTCTTCCCCGCCTCCACTCCGCTTCTCGTGCTCTCGGGATCTCTCCCGCTCGCGATCCTTGTCCTCCCCTTTCACTGCTTCGCTTGATTTCTTCCGCACGAGACCTGCAATTTCGAGGGCGTTCGTGGCGCGCTGCATAATGCTCACACTCCCAGAGCGTGCCTTGCTATCCCTTCTCCCCTTGTTGTCCTTATCCTTATCCTTGAAGCTTCCGGTAGGCGTCGATGGATTGGATTTGCCGGAGGATTCGGCAGTAGTCGGTGACGGCGACAAAAATGGCGACTTCGCGCGTGGTGGCGTCGTAGGGCGCGCGGATGATGGGACGGTGGGCGTCGGAGGCAGCAAAGCAAATTCAGGGGCAGGATGTGTCAGACCCAGTGATGAAGCAATTGTGGCATCGTCAGTCTGTACACCGATGCCACGCTTAGTCCGCTTCCGAGAACTAGGACGGTCCTCTTTCTCTCCATATTTCTCTAACAGCTTGCTATCGGCGCGCTCGGAAGACTCGGGGGGTAATGGTATCTCTCCAGCCAAAACGCGTTTTTCCCGCTTGCGCTTCAGCATCCACCAAATAGCACCTGCGGCATCGCATGCATCGCTGAGAACAGAATGCACGATCTGACTAGTGTCAAATCCGAGTAGACTGAGGCTATTGAGAAGGTCGCGTTCCGCGGGCGTGGAGAAAATTATGGGAGCTGGAGTGCTGAGCAATGATGCAAAATCTTGGGGTGGGAGAGGGGCTAATGGCTTGTCCAGTGTTGGTGAACCGGAGTCAGAAAGGGTAGAAGACACAGAGCGACGCTTGGTACGTGCAGGTGTGCGTGTTGGATACGGGGGCGCCTTAGGGGTCTGATCGAGCGACCCTGTAACGGATGGTACAACATTTTCTGCTTCAGGTTCCTCTTCGATGACGGTTTCAGGCTGCCGAGTCATGCTATCTTTGCTGAGATGCTGAGAGCGCTGAGCAGCCTTAGTAATCGTGGTTTCGCTCCCGTTACTCTGAGTTGTATCGAAAGGGTCCTTAGGAGTGTCATCAGGAGTTGTAGGCGGCGATGGAGATAAATGAGATGATGCAGAAACAAAGGATTCAGATGTAGTCGATGTCGCCGGAGAAATAGAAAGTTCGTTCACCTGTGTTTGAGTGTTCACGACGGATTTCATAGGGAGGATAAAGGTATCGCGGGCAGGTGTCGGGGATGCAGGAGCGTAATTGACACCAAGGAGCACTTGGTCGGAAACAGGGGCGGTAGGGGTGGATGTAAACCACGGAGAGGCCAGAATTTGTGGGATCGTCAGACGTTTAGCAGGATCAACCTCGAGAATACTGCGGATAAGATCACGGGCGTCTATGTCCGCCGTTGGTAAATCACGTCCGAAGAGCATAAAATTAATAGATACCTGTAGAGAGCCACTCAGGGTCTTCATATTTGCCTTTAATGACTTTTTCTTTCATGACTGCTTCGTCATCATCATCAAACGGAAGTGTGCCAGTTAGAAGACAGTAGAGAATCACACCCATAGACCAAACGTCAACCTCTAAGACGCCATCAAAATTAAAAAGTTCCATTAAAAGAAAGTAAGGTAGGCTTGCTCACCTGGGCCGAGGTAACGCTTGCCTTGGAGCATCTCAGGGGCCGCGTATCCGGTAGTACCGCAAAAAGTCTCCATGTAGACGCCACGGTCATATTCGCGAGTAAAGCCAAAGTCGCCAAGTTTGACGCGGCAGCGTTCATCCAGTAAGACATTTTCAAGCTTCAGATCTCGGTGGACGATGCCCTTCTCGTGTAGATATGCAACTGCAAGCGCAAGCTGACCAAAGATGATGCTTGATTCGCGTTCGGACAAGCGACCTTTCTCAGCAAGATAATCAAACAGCTCGCCACCACAACAGAGTTCTGTGACGATCCAGATGTGAGATTCGGTGGCAATGACTTCATACATCTGAGTGACATGGGGGTGGTGGAGCTGACGGTGGTGGTGTATTTCGCGGGTGAGGGAGGCGGACATTGCCTTTGGAATTTGCTTTATGGCAACTCTGGTAGAGGTGATACGGTGAGTACCCAAGCGAACCTTTCCGTACGCGCCTGGTGTGTGTCAGGGAGAGAAAGCAAGAATAAGAGAGTCAGAAGACATACCTTCACCGATGACCTTTCCAAGGGTGTAGTTTCCGACAACCCTGATCTTGCTCGAGGAGAGCTCCTTCCCGAGTTCGTTATAGGCATTAGCAAGTTGTGCTTTGTGGTTCTGGGTCACGGAACCCGTATGTTTGTGGCCGTGTGCAGACATGTACAAGTTGAAATTTAACGTAGAACAGAAATGAGAGGCGCGGGCACAAGGGCCACAGAAGTAGTTCACAGATTGGCAAGAAATTCAGTTAAAGCAGAAGCTTGGCAGATGCCAGCCGTTTGGTAGAACAAGTTGCTCAATCCAAACTGCTTTCCAGTGACAACACTGTTCGACACAGCCAAAATTTCCCACGGCTCCACTTGGTTTAACTGTAGCAATCATAGCCGAAATAGAGCTCAACTCTTCCATTCATGCATTATTTTGAGCCAGCAACTATTTTCAGGCGGTTCAAATCCGAGGGTCCGATAGCGTACTTCATGGAGACGAAGGGCATCCTTCTTATTTGCTGACGAGTCATGCGATACTCCTAGACAGTGTCGTCACACTCAGACAGTCAGTCAGACATCATGCGAGATGCTCCCAAACTCGCAGAGAGGAACGATGGAGATGATTGCCGAATTGCATATTCCACCTGATCTCGAAATACTACCTAGCTTCCACCTCAAATACGATCAGGCGAAGAACTACTTCCTTAAGCAGTAGAAGTTATCCTCACGCATAATGTCATTAGGCACGTCAGGCAGCTTCCCTGGTTCATTCCACATATGGGTGGTCAGCGCCCAATCCTCGCCTCGCTATTGACCTGCACGACGTACTATTGCGCCTGGAACTGAAAGGTCACATAAAGTTGGATTCATTCAAGAGCTCCTTGCCTAATGTGACGCCGATACCGATACCGACAACTGCACAGTTCGCAATCCACGCCAAAAGACGCCCCTGGTAAACTGCAATTCCGCGACATCACCTCTCAGAGACCCAGGCAGGTGTGAACGATAGTAAATCACGATACTGTCGCAATCCTAAATGCTGTGAAGTTTCTTTTTGTTAGTCGACGTGAAGGAAAGAGGCTCTTTGACCTTCCCGTATGTGCTCGAGAGCCTTCGACCCAAACTGCTTTCCACCGCTAAACGCTGGACATCCAAGGTTTCCACGCCATAGATGACACTCACGATCTCGCCAGTCCACGGCATTACTAATTCCAATGGGCATGTATGATCATATGTAAGGTCGTTCAAGTGGTCACGACTCCACGACTAAACAACCATTTCAATGACTCACCTAGTAAGACGACGGAAGAAATTTAGAAGCAACCATCCCTTGTGTACCGCTTTGATGAGCCCATCATTCCCCGTTGAACTTATTAACAGCCTTACAGTACATAACGACTGATCAACGCAATATGTTCATCCATGACGACAAAGATTCATCAACTTCGCCACGATATGGCCCCGGCCATAAAATATGGAAGGTTGGGATGGAGGCACCGTTGGGCAATACCTGATTGTATTCAAAGGACACACTCACTCCGCCGAAATGACAACTTATTGTAGGATATTGATACCGTTGGAATTGTCCTCGAGCTCTAAAGCTAGCCCCCCACAACCTTTACATCAACAGTGATGCCAGCGATCGCTTCAGTCTTGAAACACCATTCAGTAGCAGAAGTTGAGATGAGGTTCTAAAAGACATACATTATAATTAAAAAGTGTGGGGATGCGATCCAATTCTTTCCCATCCGGCAATTTGGTCGCGATCAATCGTGACGGAAAAGGGCCTCTGCCAAAAGCGTTGCTCCTTCTTTAAGGCTACTTCAAGGTGGAATTAGTTTAAACCACACATGAAGCTCAGATAGAGCGCCCCAACGAACCTCGCAGGTCATCTTCAGGTAGCGCCCGCAGTTGCCCTTTTTAGGACCTTCCTGATAGTGTAGCACTTATTGATGATCGTCAGGAAATCAATCTATTTTTGACAACCAACTGTGCAGACCTTAGGAAGCATAGTACTCACGAAGATTCACGAAACTTACGCGAATGCACTTGTGCAATTGTCAGAATGTTGGCATTGAGAGGGTGCCTTTCGCGAGTTCGATAGGAACCATGTCGCTGACGGCCGCTATAGTACTAGCACTTGACGCTTGGCAGTCGGATCACATTATCGTCATGAGACTCTTTAGTTTTAGAAGAGGCAAATTTGGTTCGTCCTGCGTTGGAATCAAACCACAGGTGCCAGACTCGTACACCTGCAATTCTTGCTTTCGGCTTCTTCCATGTCATTTTCTTCGTCTGGGTGGAAGCGGGTTTCACTCATCAGGCCACGTGGATGCAAGGTGCTCAAGTTGCTGGTGGAGGGTGAGTACAGCATAAATGGTACCGTCATCCATCCGAAAAGTACGTGCCTTCGAGAGGACCCGGGTTGGAGGATTGTCTGCGTGCTAAGTTGGTGGAGCCTCACACTTTGTCGCATCCCGTATTTCAGCCCTCGTTCGTCCAAAAACTCGATAGCATGAAGAAGTCGAAGCACACGTTTAGGCCAATATCTGTCACCCATTGACAGTGGGACACAGAGCTCGGCACGTCATCAACAATGAGCAAGAAACGTAGAAGTTCTACTGCTTATGACTCGGATGTGATAGACGTCGAACATTAGTTGGGCTAAATTGGTATATTGGAAAAGGGAGTCTCTTTGATAAAGAAATACAGTGAACTAGGGTTAGGGTTAGGACACTGAAGCAGCAAAAATAAAGGCCTACCCAGCCAGAGTGGCCGTGGTAGGACAGGAAAATATTGAGACGGTGCATGAGCCGAAGCCCACACAAATCGCAGACACCCTCTGAGGACAAGGTCGCCGTGCTATGAAAGGTCTCCACGGCCCACGAACCTGAGACATGAAGAGGCCTGTGCCATCAAGGTAAGTATGAAGAATTCTAATCCTATCCAGTCGGGTTTTATACCGGGCTGGGCGTGCACGGACCATCAATTTGCGTGAGAGCAACAGCCAATTCTCCATGTGCATTTGCTCAGTTTGTCGTAACCTCTTCATCGTGTCATATGTTTGACTGGACCAGAGATCAGTCCGTCGCGATTGCGTATATCGCCTCGTAGATAGATTGATCACTAGGACTCTAATTGTTTGTCACGGCCACTTTGTGGGCTAGCTATAGGAAACCTCGGGCGACAATTGAAAGTCGTTGGTGGATTGTTTCCTCAGAGGCTAGAATAGTCTGGTGCGTGTCCTCTTATAAGTTACCTGCCATAATTCCGATCACGTAGTGCAACAAAACACTCATGTAGTTACGCCGGTCCTTCTCGATGTTGCTGATTGTGGAGGTAGCGGTGCACAGTACCAGGTGAAAGTCTCATCACGAGGTAGGAAGCCATAGTCAACGTTCTTTTCTGTGATTATCCGTCAGTAGGTCATCTCCACTCAAGCCAGCGCTGTCTGAACTGCAAGCTCACATTGAGCCTCGATATTATCGTGGAAAGCGTGGCTGTAATCTGGAGGTAATTCATTTCGTAGTATCACCGACCCATGAGCGTGACCCTCGTGACTCGGACTTCTCGAGCGCCTGTCCAACCGTTGGCCTCCCACAGTACAACTGCATCAGCACTCGACATTCGCAGTCTTTGGGTGCGTTGCACCGTGGTGGTCTGGAAAATGCTTTAAGCTCTGCAGAGTATGGGTGATTGTGGCCTCTCTGGATAGTGAGTGCATTAGTACTACGATATAATGTCACCAATCGCTAACCAATTATAGCCATAGGATAGTAATGTGAGCACATCACGGGTCAAACGCTATACGGCGAGCGTTGTAAATTTTCGCTTATCTACCGGGTGGTACCTATTGCTCGTATAAGAATATTCTTTCGAATCTTTGTCGACTCAGGGTCCCGCTGCCTTCTCCGGCTATGTCGGTTCCAGGGTACTGCGAGAGCAATTTCTCACGAATGCATAGCCGCAGCATCGGGTTTGCCTTTTGTATATGTAGAATTCTTCCAAGATAGGTGGTCACATATCTTTCCTACCGGAATACAAGGCAGTCCGACGACCTCGAATTCTAAAGCTTGGGTTTCACAGCCTCATGAGGCTCCGGGATTGGTGATTCACAACCGGTCTGGTATCCTGTTATTATGTCGCTTTTGGAAGACTTGCCATACCGGCTGGCAGTTCACGTTTCTTTCAAGCGCACATCCGAAGTATAAAGGCTCGACCTAGCGTACAACTTAGGCATTCAAAAACACTCACAATGTTCTCTCAAGCTCTACTAGTTCGCGCTGATAGCATCACTCGTCATCTTGAGACGGTCTTCCTGTTTACAAAAAATGATATCAGAACCACTCTGATACCTGTCGTATGTGATAACTATTGCGCGTCTGGCCCCCTTGCTCAATTACACATTTCAGACCATATTCGCATTATCCGCAGCTCCCAAGCATGACCCCACCCGCGCTTGGCATGCCGCTTTGTGGATATGGTTCCATCTATTGCAATTCAACATTGCAAACCAGATCCAGGATCCGGAGGAGGACCGCAAGAACAAGCCCTCCCGTCCGATACCTGCTGGTCGCATTTCCGTGGACAGCGCAGCTGATATGCGCTGGGTGATGGTCCCAGTCTGCTTGATGCTATCGTTGTGGTACGGCACTCAGGCTCTGCTGGCCAGCACCGTGTTTGCAGTGTTGACAATCTGGTACAACGAACTTCACGGCGATAAAATGGGATTGTCGAAGAACGTACTCACAGCCATCCTCTACGGGTGTCTGGAGGTAGGAGGGACTGTTGCTGCCGGTAGATCTATTCAATTGCAGATGATCTATCATTTTGCTCATCAAGCGTACAGGTCCCCGCAACTCATACATTGATAAGGCTGGTGCTTTGGCGGTCGCACTTAGCTCGACAGCCTTTGCTACTACGCTCCATGCGCAAGACTTTAAAGATGAAGAGGGCGATCGCCTCACTGGCAGGCGTACGCTACCCACCATCTTCCCTAAAGCTGCACGCTTCTCAATGATGCTCGGTATTCCCTTGTGGTCATTTGGCTTGAGCCGTATCTGGAAGATAGATACGCTCTCTACCACCGCATTTGTAGTTTACGGCGCTTTTGTGGGGACCCGATTCGTGCTGTACGACACGGTCGGCGCCGATAAGCAGTCCTGCAAATTTTATAGCGTGAGTCGAATTTACTTTGGAGCACGCCGAGGTGAAGCTGACAATGGACTTTTACTAGCTGTGGTACTCGCTCGGTCATCTACTTCCAGGTTACTGGCGTTTCTTCTATGGTGTTTGAGTATCCAGAGCTGAAAGCTGTAATTGTCCCGTTATAATAATATGCTACTTACATAATAGCTTAATGTTGCACCACGCAGAACGTATTCAAAACTTGTTGAAAAAGTTGACTTTGGTACTTTGACGGCCTGTCAATCGTGCCCCTTCGTATGATTAATTCCATGCACAGTAAGTCCACACCAATAATCTTCACTCAGCGGCGTCTCGGACTTACATAATCCTATGACTTGACTTAAAATCGTTCATCGTAAGCTGAAATTTTATTCCCATACACTGATCATCAACATAAGTTGACGCTTGAGATCATTGTGACATTGTCCGCGGCATCTCGTACTTACATAATCGTATGACTTGTCGTTCGAAATTTTCAATTCCCGCACACTGACCAGCAACATAAGTTGACGGTTAAGACTATTGTCCGACGTCCGGGTCTCTCATATTTACCTGCAAGAATGGGAACTCATGGGTTATACGTGATCCGCTATCGGAACATGTATCTCCAATCACACCACGGTTGTGGTGGTTATGCAGAAGGGCTTGGCTTAAAGGTGCTTCGGTTAATACGACAGCCCAATGGCATCGCGACCTATCGGCAGGAGTTTGGAGAGATGCTGGACGGGTTGAAGAGCCCTTCGCATTCTCTATTACATATAGAAAATGGTGATGATTTCGACACCCCATCCCGGGAGCGGCCAGGTGGCTACATGTGGACTTACGAGATCGATCTTGATCGTAATATCTTCCACATAAACGGGGTGCCATTTTTCTCCTTGGAATGCCTTCCAGATGATGATGCTTTTCTCCAATACATCGCTGATGGCCCCATCCCCGAAAATGCATACATCGATCATCTCTCCAGAGATCATTACGGCCACGTAGCTTGCTCATCGCTGTGCCCTCCTGAGCACAAGTACAAGAAGCCAACGCCACCGATCGTCGACGATTCTGACCTCGCGACGTACCAGTCTTTGATGTGCACTGGATCTCAGGTGGCTTTGAGCGATATGCTCGCCATTAGTGACGTCCTGTCTCAAGACGAGCACGTTCGTGTCTCGTTGCTAGAGGTCATGATTGGGCAGCGCATGGTTGGCTCGGATGTTGGCAAGGAAATACACGAAATAGAGCTTTTAAACGACCACAATCAACTCACGGACAACCAATGGTCAATTGCATGCTTCATGGCCGGCATTGCGTTTGTTCCTCAGATGTTCGACAATATTTTGCGAGTCCGCCACCCCAAGCCGAAAAGAAAGGAGTTCGCATGGGTTCGCGAAGACACCGTTGTTTTCATCGCAACGCATCTGCATGACGAGCGATGCCTACAGGCCTCTGTGTCACGCCTGATCAACGCGATCTTGGAGAAGAAGGATAATCCTGGCCATTACTTTGGAATCGCGTTTTCCGTCCATCATTGTGCCGTCGTTAAAGTCGTCAAAGACGCACACACAATAACATTCAGCCATACGAACGCCCTCCAATTCATACCATCATTCTACGCACATTCACCTTCTACGCCAGGCATCACCGCTCTCGCCCGTCTTGGCCACCGTATCGACCCCGCACTCTTTGAGCGTGCTATGAAGGTTTGCCGTTACAACCCGCTCATGAGCATTGAAACGAAGAAATTGCTAGCTCAGGAAGCTGATGGCAGTGATGATGTGCCACCCAACATCACCTGTCCAACGCTGCCTCTTGAGCTTTGGCGAGAGATCGCCCTTTATCCCCATTACTTAGATCTCATCACTATCGGATTGGTCTCAAAACTATGCCGTGGAGCAGCCTTGGCGGTACTCCGCTATCCCCACTTCTGTGGCTATCGCCTGACCGCTGTTCCCAAAAAGATTCCAAAGTACCTGCAAAAAAAACACATCTTTATGCGGGCTGCATGTTTTTCCGCCGTGCAAGCCGGTATTCCTACTACCTTGGATGTTGGAGTGGAGTTTCATGATACACTATCGGAGAACACGATCATTCCGCTCAGGATTAATTATTCCTCGCTTTATGTAAGCTGCTTCGAATAGAAAATCAAAGTTCTCGTGGCGTTTAGCACGACAGACCCCTGACTCCCGCGTAGACTATAGTTGATGTTGTAACTTGTATCAAAGGTACAAGACGTCGTAACCAATTGGTGGTGGTGGACTTTGCTCAGTATTGCGGCTTGCAAAATGACTGACTCTTCCAAGTCAGTCGTCATCTACTATTGTTACATAACTCAATCCTATATGACAATGCGAGTGTATGTAAATGTTTGTCCAATTAGCCTAGCCTATGATCATGATGCATGATGTCTGGACAAAGTAACAAGAACATGCAAACACAGAAGTAACAGACTGTAAGCACGCCGGCTTACTTGAGTTCCCATAATCAATACATATACTGTCGCTGGTACTGAAGACTAAGTCTTCAGTATTCTACCTTTTGGTGTAACGGTTATGAGGCGCGGCAGCTGACCCACTTACACAGACCAAGTATGGCCACATAACAAGAAGCCAGATCAATCATGCTGCCCTGATGCGACCGTCGTGAATATCAGTGAAAGAGGATATGGCATACTACTGATACAACTCTTGGAAGGAAAAAGGAAGTCGACCCCCTAGCTAGGCGTGAGAGCATTACAAGAATCATCGTTATCATAAATGTGTGGGGAACAAATTTTGCTGTGATGGGAGTCACCCATTTGTCTCCAGATAAAATTGATCACCTGATAATCCCCCACTCACAGCTGAATCATTGCCCACTCATGAGTAGGGTGTGACACGGGTGAGGGCCACCTGGGTGCCACCCGCGGGTGTAACGTGGGGCGGGTGGGGCGAGTGGCTCACCCGCATGGGTACGGGTTGGAGGGCTTGCTAAAGTTGGGTATCCGCGGGTGGTATAGTACCCCAATAGGAAATGATTGACGGCCGAACGCCCTAGTTTCAGATAGATATTGTGCCCCGAACCACTGGCAGACTAGGACCTTACTTGCACTTATTTGATGTCAAAATCAAGCTCGATGAGTGGTAGGAACGTTCTGAACAGGTACCAAGCAGTGCTATATGGCGATAGTCCACCCACGATCCACCCACACCCGTGATAGTCTGACCCGTACGGGCGCGGGTAGGCCCTCAGAGTGCCACCTACCCGCGGGTTGGGTACGGGTGCCACCCGGGTGCACCCATGTCACACCCTACTCATGAGTAGTCATTGTTGGTGATTGTTTCCTCAGAGGCAAGAATAGTCTGTGGTGCGTATTCTCTTATAAGTCACCTGCCATAATTCAGCTTTCATCGATCACGTAGTGCAACAAAACATGCATGTAGTTACACTGCAGCGTACTAGGTGAAAGTCTCACACCGAGGTAGGGAGTCATAGTCAACGCACCGTCGTTCTTTTCTGTGATTATCCATTAGTA
>JABBWA010000280.1:0-59827 GCA_016628065.1 Suillus lakei | reverse complement strand
ACGGACCACGTTCCAAGACCCATTGTTTGGGTTCAGCGCAATGAAATCTGTATCTGGAGCAAATAATCGATCAATATCAATATGACGATGATAGAGGGCGACTGGGGCTCACATCCTTCTCGCTTGAACTGGTTCAACTTGACTGCAGCACCAGGCTATAAGGGGAAATCGTCTAATGTACTCCGACGCATTGAAACTATCCGCACCTTAACTGTGAACCCGAAGTTTATGATAGATTCCTCTGCACCGACTAAATGCCAAGAAAGGGCGGACCGACGGGAGCAAGCTTTCGCCAATATAATATCTAGAACAACTGTGTATTAGTGACTGTACACGGATGACGTTTAGTATCATATGTACTGACCGAGGGAAGTTAGCAGCTTCGAGAAGAGTGACTTCGAAACCTTCTCGAGCCAAAGCAGCAGCAGCGTAGCTTCCGGCGGGTCCGCCGCCGACAACAAGTATTTCAGTTGAGGTTGGCTAGCCATTATTTCAGCTTTCATAGCAAGGAGAATCAATATCAGCCACTTACAAGTGTTTGAATGGCCATTTCTACGAATGGGGTTGTATGAAAGGGCCATGTTGCTTACCTTTATATAGTATCCGCTGAAAAAATTGTATGGACCAACTTTGGCGCAGCGTGATAAGAGTCTCGCGTCCGAAGAGGAAGCTAGGTCATAGTAGTAATTTTAACTCAAAGAAAGTCAGGAAACTGTACTATCTTGGCCACCGTAGGTAGTCCGGTTGAGTCAAACTAACATTGACGAACGACGTACTGATACACATCACGGTATTGCATGAGAGCGTGGTGCACACATTGATGTTTGTTGTACAACGTAGCGATGTCACAGCATCCAACTCGCCCTTTCCCTTCATCCAGTCAACAATTATCATCCTCGGGTTGAATTGTGATAAATTGATAATCCAGTGGCCGTGCCCACTGGTCGACCGCTTAGCCATGCGTGTATGATTAATGTTACCTTGCGGTAATAAACATCATATCCGACGGACCGAGCCAGGAATGGCCCCCAAACCGCCGTTTATGACTGTAAAGTTTCTGCGAGTATACACAGATTTCAGAACCTTGCAATGACATTTTCCGGAGCATGCAACCTATAGCTATACACGTGACCATCTAAGTCAGGAATAGCGCCAAATATATGTCATCATCATCATCATCATCCTTATCTCAGACTGATCGGCTTATGATTGTTCAACGTACTTCTATATACTAGAACCTGCACAATACATGAACAAGCAAAAAACCGACACTAGCACTGCTGATTTCTCGGAGGGGGTCACTGTAGGGTACGTGATAACAGTTGAAATTTTTCAGCGCAACTTACTCGCCCCTGTTAGTACTAAGTCGCCGAAACCAGTCCCCCCCCCGTGAAAGTTTGAAACAGGCACCCGACGACGCTGGATGCTAGCCTGTTCGCATGTTACGGTCCAATTAGGCGAGGTTGCTAACTTTGCCACTGTGGCGGTATGTCACACGCACTGACAATTGGTTGCCTCTATACACAGAGAGGTACCATACGGTGTCTCCCGCAAAATCTATTTTGGCAAAGATTCCTCGTAACTTGGCTGAGAAATTGACTGGTCTGATTCTCGAAAAACCCTGGTACCGCTGTTGACGAAGATTCAATCCTGTCAATCGAACATGGTTGTGCCAGCCTGCCATGGCGTGATAGTCACCGCCGTGAAATCAATGGAATAATCGTCTGGCTGTGCATTGGTTGACAAACATTTTTGGCGAGCGAACACGAGATATGATGCTAACTTCTTTTGTAATGGAAGCTCCAGAGTGGCGTATCAAATCTCGTTGTACTAATGGCTCATATCATGAGGCGGCAAGTTACAATTGTAGTATAGTTCGCCAGTATTTGGATTTCTGACGAAATTTCAGGGGCGGGCGGGCCGCTCAGGACAGCACAATTGATGTGTGCCATTGTCCTCGCAAGCGAATTTGAGAAAATGGTCTGTAACTCCTTTATGCGATCGACTGATCAGATTCTAGAGAAGTCTTCGCAACAGAACAGAAGTCCCTCTTGTGTCGCCGCATTAAGAAACATTCCTGGCCAGCGAAAATGAGGAATGATGTTAATTCGTGTTGTAAATTGCGATGAAAGCCATAGTGGAGCGTTGCATCTCATTACAATAGCTCATCACGAGGCGGTGAGTTGTGATTGGGGCGTGTGTGATGTAGTGCACATAACCTTGGATTTTTTTTGCAAGGAAAAGAAGTGCATTTGATCACTATCATATTCTTGCTTATCGACCCTTCCTAGTGTACGGCGACTTACCGGCTTGTTCTTCGTTCTCGGTACTCACGTAAAGTATGCAATAAATGATGCTATGCCTCTGTACTCGCTCGAGGTTTTATTAGTGACGACGGGAGGCGCGGTGGAGGTGGAGGCAGTAGCATGCGGTTGCGAAGATGACCGGGCTTGAGCTTCCTGGGGTAGCAGTTTTTTCGAGTCTGGCCTCAATATTTCTCTCATTGAAGTGTTTCTCTACGTGATGTGAGATAGAGTTCGAAGGGGGAAATGATATCAGGAGTTGAACATCCGAGGAGGGTAAAGTGACATACGCGTTTGGCCTGGCAATACGGGACGTCAACTACTGCTGAGCGATGCTCGTTGTACCAGGGTGGTCTGGCGCAGGTCCTCTGTGGGAGTACCAGGGTCCTGGCACAGTGGCCGGGAAAGGGTGGCGTCGGGGTGGCGTATCGTGGGCATCGAGGTGTATCAGACTGGAACTAGAGAGAAAAAGTGGCCACGAAGAGTGCTTCCACGCGATGGTGATGATAGAGGGTGGATGCGGTGTCCTGCAGAAAACTGAAAATGTTGAGGCGATGAAAACAGTACTGCATGACAGATTGATGATGTACGTGAGCAGTGAGCACGATCTGGTGGGTCGTCAAAAAACCTCGTGGTATCAGATGGGAGACCCTGAGTGGCTGACAGTGAGACAGGACGTTGTGTAGCACCAGCCTAGAATGCATAAGCTTGATTGCAATGAGAAGCGGCCACTCACTTGTTTATGAAAGTGTCATGGACAGCGAGTACCGACTTGTCGCGCTGATCCAAAAGAATGTTGTCGAGGCCAGATTCTCTTACTATCGCACAGACATCCTACGTGTATGCGTTGTGGTCATTGCAGCCAATGGCTAGTAGTTTTCGCGTCTGCCGGAAGGGTCATGCGAAGCACTATATTTGCATGCTTGAGGGGCGGACTAATGGGTTGGCCGTTATCAATTGTGTGCTGTGTTGTCGTACTACGAATCAGTCTACGACGCACTTACAAGGATGCAATCATTCTCAATGGACTGGACTTGGTTGGTGTACTTGTCCACTACGTCCTAATCTGATCATCTGACCCGGAGATAAGCGTTTTTTTCCATCCGTGGTCCGAACCAGGCAATTCACCCAAAAAGTATGATTTTCCCCTGTCTTCGCATCCCAGACTCTGGGACTCATAATGTTCAGGAGTCGAGGGCGCAGCAGTCGCAAACATGGTCCGAATAAACGACTACGTTCACGAGTTCGTGCCCTGTCTCGACTGGACCGAATATTGTCTCTCCGTTCTTCAAAGTTTCACTGACTCGGAAGACTGCCGTGCAGTTCCGGATCGGAGGATCCGCTCACCACTCGCCGACCATCTCGGCTTCAGCAGACAGACCTCACTTTCTCCGTATGCTACATCCATTTACAATGACTTCACCCCACCATCCTCACTTCCGAGTCCCCTAACCACTTCTTTTCCTAGTGCGGAGACAACGCTATGCTCCACACTCCGCTTTCTCCGTCCCGCTAGTCATCTCCTATCCGTTTCCCACTCTTCAAGTTCCATACCTGCGGCGAGCCTCGGACAAGTCATCATCCGCTGTCCGCTTGGCGGATGTATGGCGCCCGTGCTCTAATCAGTGTATCCTTCAAATATCTGGCGGGGCGTCGTCACTGACTCTGTCTCCTCCCTTCCAACAATGGGTGAAGACATAATAAACTACTGGGCACGGTTCCGTCTCCAACAAAGCCCAAAATCATCACTTACGACGATATTTTTCTTAGCAAGTCTCGATGTTTTGACACCAAGATACAATGAGCCTTGAGGTCAATTCAGAGTTGCCTCTACTAGAAGTTCGATCTGGTCATGATTACTTCACAGCTTGTATCATAGGCTGTGCAGCTGAAGCGCCCAAGGCTCATTTGTGATCGTGACTCGAATTTCGTCAGTCACAATCTTGACCCCCGTTTTTACTGTCTGGCCAATGATATCATATGCCAAATTGCGCCTCAGAGTCACATTGCATCTGCCCCCCCCCCCTCAGCCAACTGCTCCTCGAACGCGAGTCGTCAATGGTCGATACATATCCCGTGCGTAAGACGTACATTTTACCGCGTCTCTCACTAAACGGGCAACCATGCCATTCATTGAGACAACGACGCCCTCAGTCGGAAGATGCAGCTGTTAAAGGTGGTATTTTGCATGAGAGTCATCCCATATTATTGCATTGATAAATCTCAACTGGACCATAGTCCAAAAATTGCGATACATACACCCAAACTAACCGATATATCTGACCGGTCCCAGTCTACGGCAAACGAATCCTAGCAACGCCCAACCTGCGCAGACACCAAACCCAATTTGCCTCGTTCCTAAAACGGCTCTGAAACCAAAGTGTTCCTCCACACCAAAGTTCTCCAGTGGGGTTGTACATCGTATGGATGGGCTTCCGCGCGTTGATCTCCTTCAAAACAATCTTAGCTTCCTCGTCAGCATCTCCGATCAAGCGATCCACGTCGCATTCTGTCATGACCGGTGCGTCTGGGGATGTTAGAGTAGGACCCAATCTATCGAGTTTAATATGGAATAATTCAGTTGAACAGACGAGAAACTCTTACCTAGCTTTGACTGCAGAATGCATCTCGGGATCAGTGGGTGCAAATAGATGCCGACAGAAGTCCATAGTTTTCTGACAATGGGATCGAGCATGTCGCGGGTGGTATTCGCAGGACATACGTACCTGGAGTTCGTCTTCTGTCAACGCTTTACCAACATCTGCTGTTCCTTGTATCACTGCACTCAGGTCTCAGAATTTGCAGTGAGGGAAGGAAACATAGATTCTCACCCGGCCTGATGAGATCAAAGGCTCTGTCGAAGTTGTCCTCGTCCACATCGCTCATGACTGGCATAGTCTGATTGCGGATTTGTTTGTAGGTCCCAAGGACGACGAGAAGAAACCTACGGCATACATTGCATAAGTTAGTATAGTTCCAGTGACCGGATTCACATGCCTCGTGTAAGAGGTGGCAATCTTTGAGGTATGCCACCGTTGGGCATCCTCTTCGCTGCAAAGCCCCCGAATGGACGCAGCGATCGTGAGAGCGGCCGAAAGTCCTCCTGTGAAAGCCAGATGGACACCGGAGGAGAAGAATGGGTCAATGAACGCTTGATAATTGTCAATCGCTAGTACCATCAAAAAATACAGCAAAATACCTCCAGAATCCCCCGCAAGGCGGAAATGATCTCCAGCATAAGAGGAAGCAGAGTAGCTAAAATCACTCGCAGACTTCACAGCTTCCGGTGTGCCGTCGTTTCGAAGAGTACCCTTTTCGATCAATTTGAGGACTCCGGGAGCTCTGCTTAATTCTTCTATATAATGAGTCTGAAGATTTGAGCCGGATCCTCCTGAGGTCGCACGGGAAGCCTTCTTCTTGCGGTTGCTTGACTCTTGATCCATCACAATTCCCACAGATGTGGACCCATCGTGAAGAGGTATGAACCAAGCCCACCCAGACTCGTCTGCAGACACTAAGCTCAGCGTGACGACTTCGAGTTGGTTTCGCACCTTCAAGTGCTTCGACCCAGACAGCATTCTGGCGAGCGGTACCTGGCATGTAAGACCCGGTTCCATCCCAGTATCCCCAACATGCGACGTTGTTCAAGGCCTGGTTAAAGCGCCTGTTCTTGAGATACTTTGTGGACATGATCCCATTCCTTCCTGACGCGTCAACTAGGTAGTTGAAAGAGATGCGGCCCTGTTTTCCGGTGCTAGTATTCTTCCAGTCGGCTGAAACAGGTCTTTTGCCTTCGAACTGAAGTTCAGTGATTCTTGTGTTGTCGAACACAGTTGCACCACACTTCGAAGCATGGCGAAACAGCAAGTCGTCGAATTCTGATCGAATCTGCAAAACGGTGAGACAGCAAGCATATCTCTAATATATCACGGACCACGTTCCAAGATCCATTGTTTGGGTCCAGCGCAATGAAATCTGTATCTGGAGCAAAGAATCGATCAATATCAGTACGACGATGATAGAGGGCGATTGGGGCTCACATCCTTCTCGCTTGAACTGGTTCAACTTGACTGCAGCACCAGGCTATAAGGGGGACCGTCTAATGTACTCCGACGCATTGAAACTATCCGCACCTTAACTGTGAACCCATAGTTCATAACGGATTCCTCTGCGCCAACGAATGTCAAGAAATGGCGGACAGACGGCAGCAAGCTTTCGCCAATATGATATCTAGCACGATTATGCATTAGTGACTGTGTATACGGCTGGTATACATCATATGCTGACCGAGGGAAGTTAGCAGCTTCGAGAAGAGTGACTTCGAAACCTTCTCGAGCCAAAGCAGCAGCAGCGTAGCTTCCGGCGGGTCCACCGCCGACAACAAGTATTTCAGTTGAGGTCGGCTAGCCATTGTTCCAGCCTTCGTAGCAAAAGGATCGATATCAGCCACTTACAAGTGTTTGAATGGTCATTTCTACGAAGAGGGTTGTATGAAAGGGACATGTAGCTATTCCTTTATATATGATCTCCGCTGAATACGTTGTATCAGTAGGGTGTGACATGGCGCCCAGTACGGGGGAGCCTATCTCGGGTGGATCCGCGGGTAACCAAGTATACAATTTGCTGGCCACTCTGATTGTAGAAGAATCCTCATAATGCCGTTGACCGAACATGGATGTGCCAGCCTGCTAAGGCGTGGTAGAATCCTCTCATGCCGTCGTATGGAAAAATGTTCGTGGCGAACGAAAACGAGGAATGATGCATGTCGTTTAATCTCTTTTGCAAATTGCAATGGAAGCTGTAGTGGAGTATCAAATCTCGTTACAATGGCTCATCACGAGGCACAGTGTGTTGTGATTAAAGTATGGTTCGCCAGTATTAAGCACTTACACAATTCAGAGGCGTGCGCGATGCTCGGGACAGTGGTAAATCAATGAGCCTGCGCAGGAACGTACATATAAACGATGCCACAATCACAAGTTTGAAGGCCAACTCACCTTCGTCTTGTCCTACTAACATTCCAAATAACGAATAGAATGCATCGTGTTTGAACAGACCCAGCCGATCCGTCGCGTCACGCCAGTATGAGGCTCAGAGATTCGGCTCCTCGAAAAGTATCCAAACCAGTGCCTATAAAGATAAGGTAAGTATGCAAAAGTATACGATGGATCAGAGAAGTGCAGGAGCGGTAGTATCGAACAGCGCTGGACGATGGAACCTGCGTACCGCAGATACCGCACGGTAAGATTATGTCAGCAAATATCGCTGGTGTGAGTGGTCCTAAAAAGGTAAAGTTGAGTCTATTCACGTGAGGATAAATCTGCAAGGGGGGCAGACCCTAATGACAGCCGGCATCGCAAAGCGTGAAATGATATTCTATCCTGCATTATTTTTGCCTACGGGAAGTACCAAATCCCCAGCAAACAGTCAGCGCGTAAATATGATACCCAAAACAGGTCCACGCTCGTCGCTCATCCCCTGGGCCTCAACCCATCGCACTCTGGTCGAAAAAAAACACCATTTAGCTGTAAGAACATTCGTAGATAAAAAGAAATCAAAAACAATAAGTACTGGAAGCAGAGAAGGGCACTCTGAGGGGAACATTGAGGGCAGGAGAGGGATAGAGTAGAATGCATGTACCTGAGCATCAGTCAAGCATTTACATATGTCATATAAACATACCTAAGTCAGGGGAAAGTGAAAGGAAGCCCCTAGGACCGCAAAAATGCGACTAAGGCAGGGTTTTGACTGGAAGTCATACAGACATCAACATAACAACTCACCAATGAGAGGACACAACACTGAGGGTAGTAGACATTGAATATCAAAACCAAAGATCTTCATAATCAGTGCTGATGGCTATCACATTAATTGATAGTTGATGCAAATCAGTGCCACTGGGCAACACTGAATCACTCATTGACAGCTAATGAATTTGATGTCGGAGTGAAAATTATTGTCTAACCCAAATTCATTGCCATAGTGAATTCACTGTCGTGATACTCATCCCGCGCATCTGTGTGCGTAGGAGATGGAGTCGATACCAGAGAGGACGAATATATTCAATGTACACCCGCTGGTTGTGGGTGGGGTCTCACTGGCAGCAAAGCGTCTAGCACTACGGTAAAGTCCCTAAACTAGGAGAGCGGGTGTCTGTCTATCTGTCTGGACAGCTGAGGCCTGGGGTTGTACAGAGAGATCGAGGTATTACGGAAACCACCCAACAGCGCAGGAAGGACGCAGGATGCGGAATGGGAACCCGAAGACGAAGACAAGACGAACGGAGGAACTGCCCACAAGCGGAGAAAGGTGATGGAAGAGAGTGACAAACAAATGCGAGAGAACGGACGGCAGAGGACACAGCAAAAGTGAGGAGGGGAGAGGTGTGAACATCAGGCAGATGGGGATGGTAGGACAGAGGAGATGCGAGGGCCGACCATCTCAGCATGCAGGGGTGCAAGGTGTTCGAGGCAGCGCCAATAGCGCAGGAATGCGTCAGAGCAGCGGCCAAGAGTTTTTACAATGTGGGGGGCGATACCGAGGAGTACTAGGAGCTCGGTGGTGCCGCCAATGCGGAAGGAGTGGCCAAAGATGGCGAGATAGTCGTGCTGCAACCAGACATCATCGCAACGTGACAGGAATTTGAGAGGGACGAGTGTCCCAGATTGGGCACGGTAAGCGAAAAGGTGTGACGGTGTAGGGATGAGTTGACAGTGAAACGATTGCCAAGTGAGGCGATAGCCTGTGTCTACTGTGATTGGAGATAACGTAGGAACCTAATTTTCTTTTCAGTCCATCAACGACACCAGGATGGTATCATTTAGAGCTAATTTGGAGTTTAAATTCGTGCTCGTGTCAATGACAGCGCATGTGTGATACTAGATGCATACCCCAGTATTCTAGCTCATATGTCAGAATAATTTTCAGAACAAAAAAGCAAAGATTTGATTATCCCTAATCGACAGTATTGTCCATCCGCATCTAGCAAAATTCTACCGTGGTGCAGGCAGCCCACTCGCAGTTGCCCCAATCTCAGTCAGCTCTATCAACGGGTCCAACTTGCCCTTGAACTCAGGCAGGAACGCCGCATCGGTATATGGACAGCGCACAGATGGCGAGCCTTTGTAGATGGGTGTGTACGTGGCTGCGCAGATCTCAAACTCTGTGAACTCATCATATGAAACCTCAACTGTGTTCCGGGGATTACGGTCCCCTGCTGCGATGCGCTGGCGAGCCTTCACATACGAGTTAGTGGGGGCAATGAAATAACTGAAAGAATCGGGAGCATACCTGTGCAACAATTTTGGGATCCGGGTTAAGGTCAAGGAGGCGACGTGCCAGTTTAGCTGCGGTTGCATGGTTGTTGGCTTTGGCGAACACACTGATGGCGCTCCGTAGTGCGATCTGCATGTGCTGTGGCTGTAGCTGACAGTGCGTGAAATATGCGGCGAGTTCAAGGCTCCGGCGAACGTTGTCAGGTTCATCCTGTGCAATACGTCGCCGCTCAAGCTCAATGGAGACTCCGAGGAGATACTCTCGGGCAGCCGTCACAGTGTCTCGCCACTGATAGTATGATCAATTTTTTTGGTGTGATATCCAGTGAACTGATAGCGCTTACTTCTTTTGCCTCGTTATCTGATGAGACAACCATAAGTAGCAAAGCCTGCAACACCGATCGGAATGTTGCCTGAGCCTCTGACAACTTGTTTCCGGAAACAAAGCGGTATCCTTCCGACAGCTCTGTGCGGATCGAAGAAAGCGCACGAGTAGCAACAGGAAGCACCCGTCCAGGTGAGGTCTCCTCGGGGTTCCTCCGAATGTGTAATTGCAATGGTGGCAACGAAGCGATTGGGGTCACGTAGACGTGTGACGAACGATAGATGGACAAGAACGATGGCTTCAAGAGCGCAAAGTTCACAACGCCGAGCTGTCGGTTAAGAAGCTAGTCATACAGTAATTGAGCCTCCTACTCAAAACGGGAAAAGAACGTGTAGCTCACCTGCATGGCGGTGTCGAATGATCCTGCTGCGACGTGTTCGGCTGCGAACGGCGAGTTCCGGACCCAAAGCTCGTTCTCGCTCACACCAGGTGCAGCGCCGGCGCCAAGGTCCTCCTCCTCGATGGCATCCTCAAATTCCTCATCTGCATCCTTCTCCTCATCGTCTTCCGCTTCTGCGTCAAGTTCCCATCCGTCTTCCTCTACATCTGGTTCCTCATCTTTCGCCCACTCGTCCAGTGCGGTAGAGGCGCCTACACCTGAGTCCATGCCGTTACCATTGATGTGAGGTATATCACCGTCTCCGTCAAGATGGCCATTGGCGAGCGCACGGTCAAAGAAGGATTCTCCCATGGAAATAGATGGCCAATTGAGGTTGGACGTAGGAGTGACAACAGATGGGGTTTGGAGGGTACACTTCCCGAATGCAGGGACATCGTCCACGTCGGCCTCGGTAAGACCAGCGGCCTCAAGGATCTCAGCTGCTTCTTCCTCCAAACCATTCGTCTTTGCTGTAAGATATGCCAGGGGATCTGGGACGAAGTGTTAAGTCTTAAAACCCAGAGTTGAAGGAATGTACTTACGAAGCCCGACGTCGCGCAAAACGGTAATACGTCCAAGAACGTCACCAGCATAAAGCGCATTGTGGAAGCGTGACATGGGATCGCCTCGTGCGTCCGCGATTTTCTGCATTTTGGAAAGCTTTTCAGTACTGCCTATGGCGAGATACAAAAATGACAGGCGGTCGAAATTCTTGGTTTGCTGGTAGGCCTTTTCGACGATCTGGAACGTAATAAATTGACTGCTGAACAACATGGAATGGAAGAAACAAACCTTGTGGTTGCCCTGCTTCAAGGCTTGTTGCGCTAGACGCTCCCAACACTCAGGCCGGTCGATCGCTCTTGCAGTCTCGAGTGCAACGTCCAAGTTTCCACACTCGATCGCAAGATCAAATCTGGTGTTCTTATCTTGCACAAAGTGCAGTGCAATCTATACCTTACATGAGCCTTCCATATTTCACACATCTCCGCTTGAAAACAAACCTCCGGGAAGCCCTTTTGCTGAAGATAAGCGATGATGCTCTGCCCAAGCAATGTCGATGTGCGGATGATATGGAGCATCTCATCGTAATTATTGCGCAGGAGCGCGAGTTTGAAGCGGTACTCGGTAGGGTCAAACGTGATAGTGCGTGGGCGTGCAGACCGGTCTAGGCAATGAGCGGTTTTGCCCTTAACACGGGTAAGATAGACGGGATTATCGAGTGTGCAGATGACGCCATGGTCACTGGAATGGCAGATAGATCAGCTGCATGTACGCTAGCGGAAGGAAGCTCAGTACCCTTGAGGCAAGCAGTACTTGATATGGTTGAGCGTGGAGTAAATAAAAACGCCTGTGTCATCCCAAGCCCCAGACTTGATCCGGATCGTCTCATGGATAAGGCTGTTTTGCGAAAAGTTTTTGTTTGCGATAGTAATTGCTGTTTATGGCTTTGAACTCAGTCCGAAGAACTACGTAGTATGGACTCACTGTGCTTGCTCATCAGAGCGACCAGCGACCCGTCCGCGTTCCAAACGACATATTTAACAGGTGGGCTGTTCAACTCTGCGATCGTTTTCTGCTGTTGAATATCATACAGCACAACAGTAGACGTTGAACTGAGAATCAGGCAAGCTGTACCACCATAGAAAATTTCATTGGTTTGGGCCGGGGGTTTGATGGTTTTTACGACTGAATTCGACAAGTCACGAACTTCAATGAGCTGCAAAAATCATGAGAATAATGCTCTCTGATCGAAAGATTAGAGCGACTACCTGGGAGGTCTTGTTGAGTACCGCAAACCGATTTCTTGCAACAAAGATCGCGCTGTGAGCAGAGCCGCGCTTTCCATCTGCAGACGAGTCTTTAACCTCGCCATTGGACTGCGTCGGCAATGAAGAGAGCTCAAATAGCCCATTATCCGAGGAGATGGTGACCACAACAGCACGTTCGGCAGGGTTGTAGCTCAGGGTACGCGGAGGAACATACGGGCTTCCGAACTTCCTTACGCTCAGCAAGCCGATGTCCGAACCCGAATTGAAGTCGTAAGTGCGCACATACTTGTCACGGATGTAGTAAAGCATATCCCCGTGCACAGTAAACGCAGGTCGTTCGCGCTCGAGTTTGAACACAATCAGACCGCCGTCATGTCCCGCTGCGAACAAATTCAGGTTTGGGTGTGCAGCCAATATCCAGAACCTGTCATTCTCCCGCCTGAACGTCTGGATTGCCGTCCGCTTGGCCAGATCCCAAACTCGAATAGTCTTGTCCTCTGCGCAAGACACGATCAACTCGTGCTTTGGATGGAATATCGCACTTGACACGCTATTGAAGTGACCTCTGCATGAGTCAACCTCCCACGCCCGGGTCTCGCTCATTCGCCAAATCTTGATCGTCCGATCATCAGCTGCAGACACGATCAACGGTAGCGTAGGGTGGAATGAAGCCCAGTTTACGCCACGATCGTGGCCTTCGAGCACGTACTTAACCGTGGAGAACGTATCAAACGTCTCAAAGTTGTTAGGACCGTTATTTGGTGTATTCTTGCGCAGGCCGGAGATGTCCCAAACTCGGACGGTTTGGTCCATCGACGTTGAGACGATGAGATCGTCTTTTGGGTGGAACTGTGCGGACATAACATAATGAGAGTGCCCTGTCAAAATTGCGACACAATGCCGCGAGGTGCTGTTCCATATCCGAATAGTCTGATCGTCGGACGCTGATAACTGCATATCCAAGCAAATTTCAACAAATTATTCAATGCAAAGCGAAACATGACTTACGATCCACGGCATTTCGTGGTGGAATTGAACGGTTCGGACATAGTCGAGGTGACCGTGCAGAGTAAATAGACACCTTCTGCTCTGAGGTTTTAAGTCTTACGATGCTTATGAGCATGATGTTAAGGAAATAGAAATCCCACCCACCCCATACTTTGATCTTGTAGTCGTCGCCTCCAGTGACCAGTAGTGCTCGACTTGGATGAATTGCGACACCCCGGACAGGTCCTAGCAGTCGATGTAATGAGATAAATACCGTAGCCATTGCATTATGAGTGAACTTTTTACCTTCAGTGTTCTTCGAATCGGTCTACTAATACGCCCATACGGTAATTCCAGAGCTGAACACTTCCATTGTGAAGCGCGGCGGCAAGCAGTGGTTGAGTTGGATGAAAAGCAAGTCCCTATGACACGTAGATGTATCATGAACTCATGACAAGCCTGCAAACGAACATACCTTTGACGCGATTGCTCTTGGACTCGAACTTTGTGAGCATCACCGACATCTTGAGCGTGAACTCGTTCCGGTCGCGTCAATACCGAGTAGTGGTTTCCTGTCTAATAACTAGGCTGTAGATGCTTATATCGGTAAGTCAAGAAGCCTGGGTTATTCACAAAGGAAGGCCGTCGTCGTCGATCTTGCAATAAGCTGACTTGCAAGGCGCTGTGAGCCACGACATCGCGGTGGCGGAGTTGTAAAAAGCTAGAAAAGGAAATTGATGATGGTACGGTCTTCTGTCAGGAACTGTTCCAGGTTTCCAATGGAACAGGAGGTTGCCTTATGCTAATCCTCAATATCCGACGTTGAACAACCTTTCAAAAAACCTGCAGTGCGCATGGGAGTTCTGGGTCTTACCCCATTTTTGCAGAAAACCTGGTGAGCTCCAAACAAGTTTTCTCTGTTCACATCTTAATTACCTGCGTCAGCCCGGAAGTTATCAGAAAACTTCCAGACCGCCTCAGATCTCTCTGCGGTAAGACCATTGTCATGTAAGCTCTTTGTTTGACTAATTCCCCTAACTTATCTTCGGCCAAATTAGTGATGGCACTCTTATAACCCAGCGTCTTCACTTCGCACCTATGCCTCATCCGCATAGACACATCCTCGGGTGGCATCGCATAATCACGGAACTTAAAGAGTGCAATGTGCAAGCAATTTGCGTCTTTGATGGTAGGGACCGCAACATTGCCAAAGCTCGAGAGGTAAGTCGTCGCAATAGCCAGAGATTTTGTAGATGAACCTCTTTCCTACCTAGGTAGAACGACGCAGGGAGATACGGAAGCTTGATGCAGCTCGTTCCTCCATTGAGGCGGAGAGACTGAGTAGACTTCGAAAATTAATGCGATTACTACCGCACTATCGTTCCATGGATCCGCCAGACCGTCGACGTGTCACCGACGCGTTAGAACACGTAGCAGTGGCTCCGAGGACCATCCCTACCTACTTCCAGCCATCTTTGTCGACATCGGATATTCTTCAGAATGATGTGAACTCCGTTACTGTTACTACCACTCGCTCTCAGACTCGTCCATCTGATCCTTTTGAATTTGAGCAAGTATTCAATGCTCTACCATCCTATCTGGAGGAAGATACCCTTTCGACAATTTATGATTCTGTTAATATGTCGGATGCAGACATGAAGGAGATCCTTCTCGCTCGCACAGGTCAATCAGTCGCCGTCATCCCACCTAGTGATCCCAAGTCATGGCCAGATCATATAAATAGTTCGACATTGGATCCGGGTACTTCCCTTGTTGAAAGCACATCCAACCTTCGAGTGCAAGACTTCCCTCCTGGCCCAAGCGTCGTGCAAGGTGAACTTCGAGAAGCTGATTTTCAAACCTCTCAGGATGCGATTTTCGCCACTATCATGGATTCCGTACCCCTAACAGAGGATGTGCCTTCTGCGCTCTCCTCCCTATATCAAGAATATCGCGACTGCGTCGCACGGATCACCTCACTACCCTCTACCGTGGAGGTCCCAGAGTCGCCAGACGAGACCCGCGCCGAGTACATCATGTCCAGGTCCCAACTTCAACTGACAATAGAGGAGGGTCAAATATGGGACACACTTGCAGATGCTCCTGAAACTGCCCTCGCAACGTTGGCTGAAAAGAGTGGCGTCATCTCCGAGTCCTACGCTCGCCGATCGAACCCTCCTACCGCTCAGACTTACGAAGAGAGCAAGGAAATATTGCGCGCCATGGGTTTGCCGTGCATCGAGTCAGAGGGACCCTTTGAAGCAGAGGCTCTCGCATCCTCACTTGTTATCCATGGTATAGCTGATTATGTTGCAAGCGAAGATACAGTACGTCCTTTCTAGAAGGCTACGTGTGAAACTTTATTCATTCTTCACCTAGGACGTCCTTGTCTACGAGGCTCCCCTCATTCGAAATATTGCCAATAGAAATGATCCACTAATCCTCGTTCATGGGTCCCACATTCGTACTGCTCTCCAACTCTCCAAGTCCGCATATATCGACTTCCTCTTGCTCCTTGGCACGGACTTCTCACAAAGGATCAAGAACGTTGGTCCTCAGCGCGCACTTAAGTTCATCCGCGAGCATGGCAGCATCGAGCGTGTTATCGCACAAGAACACAAGTACCCGCCGCGGCTCTCTAAACAGTTGTACCTAGAACAAGTAGGCATCGCTCGGTTTGCATTCGCAACACTGCCCCCTATTCCGGACCCTGAAATGCTGAAGCAACGCAATGTAAACCACGCGAAGGTTGTAGACATTGTACAGAAGTATAGGTTACAGAGAATATTGCCATGGTCTGATCATTGGAATTACGGTACTGCGTTGGAAGGCAATTATTTTGCTGACAATCCTAGGGCAAGGTAGTTGGCGCCCTCCGCGCGTGCACTTCATGGTGGTGCATTGGACGTTCTTCCTGAGTCTTTTTAGATCATTAATTACATTATTGGACCGCTTTTGTCATTCACATTCAACAGTTGAATACATACGAATATCGATTTCCAGCATCCATACCTACCTCGGCTCCCGCGACAAAGATAACGACAACGATCCCTACGTCTGGCCAGCAATTAACGGCTTCCACCATCCCACTACATCGTCCTCTCCAACCACGTCTCCGTCGATCACGTCCTCGAGCACCCCCACCACCTTTAGCACTTCTATCTCGTCCACATCTTCAACTAGTAGTCCCACACTGTGCTGTCCACAGGTCAGTGTCAGACTTCCCGATTGGTCGTCCGGTGGACTCCACAAGCGGCCCTGACTTTGCACACTAACAGACACTACCTCCAGCATCGCAGGACCATCTGGCATCACCCTTTGTACCGCAACCACCGTATCATCATCTGCGCAATGTATTAATCTCGCCAGCCGTGCGGTGACCCGCATTCCACTATGGCTCCACCCAAGCACTGGACCCTACTTTTTTGCCCCTTCGACGATGTGTCGGAATCAAGCTACCCTGCGCATGATTCAGCGTCTTGTGCGCCATCTCCCACTCACATTGCCGATTCACCCGCCGCCACTTAAAGCACGACATCCGCACCTGGGCTGACCCCAGCGTCCCACGGGCGAGAGGTCACCAATTCTAAGCGGCCCCACATTGTCTATTTGTTCATTGTCCTGCTTTTAACTTTATTTGGTCGTCTGTACCGTCACTCCGCAGGCCATCAGTCCTTACGTCACTATTGCCTTTCAGCTCCCTTGTATTTCTCTGTGCATGCTGGCCTGCCAGTTTCCACGTGGTTTTCAGGTCTTGTCCCAAACACGTCACGTACACATCGGTGCCCTTCCGCGCTGTCCGACTACCCTGCGCCACCTCTCACCCATCTGTGAAGGATCATTCGATGCTTGAATGTGCCTGTGAAAGAGCCCCTCCTTGCGGGTACCTATTTGACGTTTCTTACTACAATATTTACTCATTGTTATGGCTTGCTTTTATCTGGGAGGCTTTTCGGCCTCGTTGATCGACGCTGTAGGAAGTTTATTGTGCAAGCTCACCGTCGTTCTAATTCAAGACCATCTTTCAGTGGTGGGTTAGATACTTATGCGCCGTACCTGACACACCGTCTATATCACTCAAATGTACCCGCACAGGTCAAATGTACGAAAACATGTCTCACCGCCTGCTCGCCCCCCTAATTTGAGCACTGTCGTAAGGGATATGCCCCATACCAGACGCTTCACACAGCTAGCCTTCGTAATGTCTTCAGGGCGACCCTCACCAATTTGTGCATTCCTGGCAACACTGCGGTGACTGCCAAGTCGTCTCAACCAAGTCGTCCCCGCCAATATGTGCGTTCCTGTGGAGCGACACTAGTGGCTGCTCTTATTCCGTCATGTTCGAATCCCGTTTCTCCCCCCATATCTGTTACATCCTTACCCATGTCATTACCAGTGAAACCCGGAATACTTATGATGACAGTCATGAATGATTCTCCATTTTGTAGTGCATTTCTTCGCTAATCAAATAATACTATTCGATGAGACCTGCGCAAAACAGCATGAGGGGGCGGACACAATAGGCTCTGAACCGGCGCGTGCTTATACGTTTCGGACTAGTCAAACACTTGCGATCCTCGCCTGTTCATGATGATCCGAGTCTGCCTAGCGATAAACATTAACTTTAAGTATATACATAAAGAAATTGCCCAAGCTCGCCTCGAGCCTCGCTTGTGTAACAGGCGCTTGCGCAATACAGCAATATGTGCAATATTGATGACTAGTTGAGCATATATGATCCATGTTCACCTGCAGACGCGCGCGATTTCATCATGAGCCCTAGATCACATTTACAATTATGATATACAGGAGCAAGTGGCAAGTCACTTTAAGAAGGATCAAGGTTCCCGAACATATGGATCTAGTAAGTTACAGATAGCAGCTGTAGCCTGTAGTTGCTTTCTTCCTGGGCACTGCCACTGGTAATGGAAGCCCTCCTGTCAACCTGCAGCTCTGAACCGGCCCGAATTTAAATGCGCCAGACTTTGAGCAAGATTTCGTCTGTTCCATATTTCGCGGTTTATGTAGTATACAGCATATTGGGATTCATGATCACACCATACTAAGGGAGTAACTTCGAAATCGCATTGGTTATCTCTCTTTGCCCCTTCTCTGCGGATGTGGCTGGCGATCTACGCCCTCTACTTAGCGTATCGTTTGGGATCGACTTGGCGAGGAGGAACAATCGTTTTCCTAATATATCAACCCCGTCAAATGGCAGCTCTGATATAACAAAAACTACGTACTTCTGAGAGACAGGTTGACTATTAGGCTGGTTCTGCGACTGATCCTTGGATGCTTGAATTTGGCGGGCGGTACTGAGAGATACAGCCCTCGGATCGGCAGGGCCTCTGGTACTGAACCTGGGCAATGTGTCACTTGATCGTACACTGTACCAGAATCAAAAACAATTACCTAGAATACTGAGAGGGCTCGTCTGGAACATCTTCTGGGGCAAATTCTTCTTCATCTGAATCTTCCTCGATTGATTCATCATGAAGTTCCGGAACGTTCTCGTCGTGAAGTTCCGGAATGTTCTCGTCGTGATTCCTGTATCGTCATGAGATCTTGCATATCTTATCTTAGTACGAGTGTACTTGCCGGGGATGGGCAGAGGGTGTTCCATAAGGAGCGTCTTCTACGCGATTGGCCATGTTAGCGTACAGTTATGTCGTCGTGCAGCAGAGCGAGCAGTTTGGCGAGGTGAATTGAATCAAAAATCGAGCAGTGGACAAGGAATCGTGAGCAATCTGAGGAACGTGTATATGCGGCTGGAGCGGCTGGGCAGAGCTAAATTTGCGTCAGTACATTAAGTAACACTGACCATGAGGATAAGCGCTGGATCCTGATAACGCAAGCGCCGTTTCCCATAGCACGCTGCTTAATTGAGTTTGATAGACGATTGAAAACAGACAGTAAGTGCCAAACTGTATTGACCATTACGCTGACTCGGATCATTTGGCATGCTCAAAGGTGGACGCCAGATTTTGATGAAATCATCAGAAGTATCACTTATCTGGGCGCTAGACTGGTGGATGACACAGGCGCCATTTGCAAGCGGAATGCCAAACAGGCAGGGCCAACTGGCCACTGGTCTAAATCTATCTATGGCCCTGCTTGTGCGATTGTTTTGGTGGCAGGAAATAGCTCAGAATTGGACTGGTGAGGGGCGACAACTTGCCATTGTAATAGTCACAGAGCACTGACTATTGCCTTCACGTTTTGCCCCGCTGCATACGCATGGCACACTAATAACAGCCTCGCATGCCAGCAGGCGCCTTCAATAAGCTTCTGTGGCGGTCGATGCCTCCTGAGTCTGCGGAAGAAACACAGGAGGCATGTTCAACTTTCGAGTCAAGTAAGAAGACGTACTGACGAAGTCATAGTGGCTATGAATTATCACAACCTGATAATTGACTCTGGAATCTGGAAGATACTGTTGGCAATAGAGCCGTAAAGCATTATAGTGCTGGTTTGGCCATGGAGATCCGCTTTTTCCTGATGGCAGCGCTTGTATGGTCAATACCAATGCACCCGGGCCAGCCTGCCATGCCCTTAAATAAAAGGACAGTCCGAGTTGGTTGTGAGCCACATGGTATGACCCATGCTAATGGCTATTGTTGCTGCGGCCTGCCAGGTCCTGCCTTGCCTAGTAGTATGCAACACCCTGAAACGAGGAAACCGGCGAGGGCTGCGAGTTGGTGGTTTTGGTGGCTGCCTATCTGACACTGCTGATGATTTGAGACTATGCGGCACCTGGGTCTGGTTAATAGATTCGCCATTGAGGTACTGACCTCAGTGGAGACCACACTTACCTTTTGCCAGTAACCGTTTAACCACACGAGTACTAACTAGTACTAACATGTTATGTCATTATTAATATGATCAGAACCCCAAAACGGCGGGCGGCAGATATAAGCATCACATAATACAGTGGTGACTAGGTGCGATCCACAGCACGATCATGGAACCCCTTCCGGGCCCTGGCCAGTAGCCAACAATTGGTTATTATTATTAATGGTAAAAACCGTGGATGGACTGTGCATCATGATGATACTCCGAGCCACCCACATAATAGTGGCACTTCAAGAACTTCGTCTTCCTTTCAACATCTGCCACCAAGTTTCAAAATTGAGCATAAACACGACTTCAACGTCTTTCATCGTCAACTTCAACACACCACAACGATATGGCATCTTCACTTAGCCTGATCAAGGAACTCAGGCCTGTGACTTCGACAACCACCAGACGGTATGGGAAGTTGCTCTGGTAGGTTCTTGCAAACCAACTTGTATGGTATTCATTAATTCATTCTCCACAGGGTGGATGCATACCACACTACAACTGCACCTGGCTTGCGACTTCGTAACAGGTGAACTCACTTACCTACGACTGACCTATGGACTTAACGTCGACCAACGTTCCAGTCCCAAGTCCAAGTGGCTCTCCTTCACCCACCCAGAAGGCCAACTATATTTTCAAATGAAACGTGGCCAATTCTCGGTTGTCACGGAGGAGAACGTATTAAATAATGAAACGGACAATTTGGTGTCCAGCTACCTGGCAGTAATCGAAAAGAGAATCCTCGAATGCGGCATCGTATTGCCACAGACATGCGAGCTATTCGTCGAGCTTCGGTGTGATGAACTGCCACAAACGTCTACATGTGCATATTATTTCGTGGATCATCATAGCCGCTGTCTGTTCTGGCTCGAGCCCACGTCATCAGAGCTGCTCGACATGGGCATGTTGGTGTCTGACTCACACTTGGGTGTGTATTCAGTTTTCGTTACAATAATAGTTGATTGAGTTTCAACAGATACTGCATTGGAAAGACTCTACTGGGTGCATGTAGAGTTTTTCCCGATGCACGTCTGTGCACATATGACGCCACTCATTTTGGACAACTTGATCAGTGTCATGTGTCACGGCATGACAGGTACGTACTATACCATCTTCTTTGCGGAGGATTTGCCCATCTCAATTGCGTATGACGTGACACGCGTTTAGATCGTATGACGTCGCGCACCTCAACATTCCCGTATACGGAGGAAAAGTGCAGTCAGCTTCTGCGGGCGTTATCCTTACGACGAGGTATGGTGACAATTGTTGCAAACAGAATTCATGACCTCACCATAATGCAAGGCCAAACCTTAGACGGTCATACACTATGTTTTGTCGGTAAGAAGGCTGACGCACACACATGTTATATCAATCTGACACGTCCTAAGCTCGTCTTTGGGGTGCAATCAGTCAGTTGTGTAAATATTGTGATTTCTTCATAGTGCTGAACAACTGAAAGATAACCAACGATTCATGACGTATTATGGTCAAGAAAACGCCCAATTGGATAGATTGCATCCACCAATGCCAGAAAACATAGTCGATCGCCCTGGGATGCGTGCACTAGCAAACCTAGTGTTGTGGGGAATCCCTAACCACCACTACTCCAAGCTTCGTGACCTATTCGTTCACGACCAGGTGTATGTTGATCACTGGCAGGCTTTCATCACTGCATGTACCTCGGAATGGAGAGGGCTGCTTGTGTGGGTACGTCTGTCGTCTCGTGTAATATATTGGTTTCAATAGCTGAGCTGGCGTCCAGGCATTTTCGGTCCTGATGTCAGTTTAATCTCGGGGTTTGGTCGTTTTTGATTTTGATGATCATCTCACAGTGCCAGCATTCTCATCTCGATGCTACCGCGTGCTTCGTTGTCATCTGCTATGGCACCAATTCTTGCGGCATCCTCAAGCATATTGTCGGGATCAATCCTGCTCTTGAGACACCATGGTTTCGAAGATGCAACCGCCTCGTTTGCTGTTCGCATTTTCTTCCCTCTTCGGTCGAGACAACTTGACTCACCCTCCTTCTAGGCGCGCTTCCTCCGCACAGCAAAATCGTCTGATTGGGGCTTCCTGCCCTTATCTATTGTATACAGCATGCCAAAAGCACTGTACATATGGAGCCTCGGACTTATGGTTGCTCAACTCATATTCTGGGCTTCCCGCGTAGTTGGCGTCCTTTGGGCGTCAGGTGGGGCTTGCTTCCTAGCACTAATGGGTTATGGCATACTCTATTTCACACCTTTGGAGGATGATCACCCCGATCCCATGACCAGCATACTGCGCAGCCATTGGCAAGCCTTCCAGAGCGATTCCGCGGAAGCCGCTGGAATTCTGATAGTATGAATCCAATATCAATCTTCTTTTGCATAAGGAATATCGCTACATAGCACGGTTCGCAAGGCTGTACTTCTGGTATGAGTTACGCTTACCCTTCTCATAGGTGATCTCTGTTGCGGGTTTTCTGTTGGACAGGGTACACTAAATGTCTAAATGTCTATAGCTTCAGTAAGCTGACATCTGCCGACGCATAACCCAAGGATGTCGAAGAGAAATTCATTTACCATGTCTACGGTGCAAATTTTCTTAGTTTCGTATCCTTTTTATATCACGTTCGCTGAGCATTTGAAGAAACTTCAATATAAGTAGAATATATTATGTAGACAGACCAAAATTGCAAAACAGCTATCACATCCAAGAACCTGTGCGCAAAAAAACAAAAAACAAAAACAAGCAATAAATTATTCGAACCACACCTCATACGTCGTTTCGTAATATCAAACTAAAGCACGGCTCGCAAAACGGCTTATTTTCGCGCAAAAAGAACGACGGATCTTCAAACGGTTTCTTGCAGCCCTGGAAACGCAACCCGGTCATGAGCTCATCCAAGAGGCGAAAACAAGGGAAACCACATACCTCGCATACGAAACACCCCCAACACCATTTGCCTTTTAGAGCCTCCACTGCACGCATTCCGTCCCTAATCGACTTATTGCAACGCTTGCATTTAGGCATACGCAGACGGACGTGACACGCCTCGCAGTATGGATGGCCCTTGTACACCGTGAACCCGACGTCATCGTCAAGATCGAACTCGCCATCACCCGTGACCGTCAACCCGCCACCCCCAGAAGACGGCGGGAGGAACGGGTCCCCACACTCCGCACAAAAAAAGTGCTGTTCGTGATAAGTCCGCTTTCCCAGCGCCTCGTCGTCAAGCGTGATGAACCGTTCGTCAATAATTGCCGTTTTGCAGTGAAAGCAGCGAGGTGCAAAGTTCTGCGTAATATTGGAATTAAAATCAATATATGACAAAGAGGTATTGGAAGAACGAACCTCATGGTAATCAAGATGACAATACGGTTTTCCCTCGTGCTCGAAGCTCGAGACATGTTCAAGGAGCTCATTGCATGCGGAGCAACGGAAACACCCTGGATGCCAGCGCTGTCCCATCGCGCTGACGATGCGTCCAATAATAGGACCGCCACACCCTGCGCATGACAGCCCGTTCCCACGCATCCCCCTCAGCACTCCTGATATTTTACCTCCACCTTGCGCATTGAACCCATTGTTTTGTCCTCCTGCACCTCTTAGTCCATCTTGGCCTGGAGGCGGTGGGAGACGTTTCGGCTCATGGGATGGCGCTGACGTATGCAACGAGCTAGGCTGCCTTGGAGAGGAACTGGGAATAGACACAGATACTCGGGGCGTAGAGGGCGATGATACGGATGTTTGTCGCATGGAAGGTGAGGATACAGGAATCCGCGGAGAAGAAGGCGAAGACCCCGACACCGCTATACGAGGTGGAGACGAGCCTGACACTGCGATACGTGGTGGTGTTGACGCGTTAACAGCCACACGCGGCGGCGTCGAACTAGTTACAGCCACCCTCGGCGGCGTAGCACGCGAACCCTGCCACTCTCGGTGGCGTAGCACTCGAAACAGCAATCCTTGGCGGCGATTCCTGCGTCTTGCTCGATGGTACCGCACCACCACCATCATTATCATAGTCCTTATCAAAGTCAACATGCCCGCCAGGGAGAGAGATAACCGGCACGCCCGCATCCGCGCGTCTGCCCTCATCATTCGCACGCCCTCCTGCACCTCTGGACGCCGGTGTGCGATGCCACCTCGGCGCAACCTGCTCACCTACAAAATCCATCTCCAGTACAGAGAACTGGTTCGAGGAGCGCTTCGCGAAACGAATGGGTGAAGGCGAACGCTCGTCCCCCGTTATCCTCATTGCAATAACCATAGTCCTGGTCCTTGTTTGCGGGGCCCCTGGATACAGGACGTCCCATGCGCGCTCCAAGGTCTGAAGGGGAAGGCGAGCGGGACACACTAGGCGAAGGCAGACCCACACGCTCGCGGAGCGGTGAAACAGGCGGCTCGTCGTCGAGATCATATGTAGACGCGTACGCACGCTGTTTTTGGCGCTGACGCTCCATGATGTGTGAATTTGACGTGGTCGAATGAGATGAGCTTGTAGGGAACGAAGAAGATGGGAACGCGCTTGGTGGGAATGCATTCCGTGCGCTCGAGTTACTAAGATAGGCTAGTTTCGGTGGGGAGGATGAAGAGGGTAGGGTTGGCGATGCATACGCATTGGATGATTTTTGTGGCGAATTGGAACGAGAATTTTGATTTTGTGGCCCAAACGGGCCTTTTCCGCCGCTCGCTTTTCGTGGGGAGGGAAACACATGCGTGCCTCCTGCCTCGGCGCGTGCGGGGGGTGTCGGTAGGGGCGATTTTGATGGCGATGTAGGGCGTGAAAACCCAGACGAAGGGAGCACAGAATTCTTGAGCGGAGATGCAGGACGCGTGAAAGCGGACCGTGTAGGCGAGCCGTTTGCGTCACCACTAAACGCAGAGGCATTAAACCCAGGCGAAAAAGGTGAGGTCCCAGCAGACGATAGCGGTACACGTGGAAGCGGCGGGATGTTCTGTGGCCACTGACTGCGTGTAGGTGAAGGCTCACGTGTGGAGGATTGTTCAGCGTGCAGGTGACATGCTTCGGCGTTCCTGCTCACGCACCAAGCTTCGACTCCTGCCTGATACCCGTCTCTCCACTGGGGTGGACGCAAAAGGATGCCTTTGGTGTCCCTCAATCACAGATTTGCCACGCTTTAAAGATGCGCGTTTGGACAGGTGTTCAAGTTCTTGCTCCTTTGCAGATGGCACACGCTGCAGAAGCGGGTGGCTCCCTAGGTCGAAACTCGGCGAAGACGAACGCGAACTTTGCATCGAACTGTGCACCGAGGGATTCCTGCTTAGGTCGTTTTGCATGTGCGAGGGTGGCTGGGGAGAAGCGGATAATCCGAGTGCGGCCATGCGCAGGGTCAGCGATTGTGGTTCATTTTCCTGGATATCGTTGGGTGACTGAGATGGGGGAGTCGGGAGAGTCGCCGAGCGAGTCGGGCGCGTCCGAGTCCATTGCCTTTCCTGAATCCGCGATTGGGGTTGGGATGGTTGAGAAGGATGAGTACGCCGAGGAAGGTCACGGATACCGTGTTGGGGGGATACGTTGCCCGGTTCTCCCTGCACTACGTATAGTCGCGTCCCCTATGAGCCTCATTCTGCTCGTTATACCTACCGTGTTGATGTCTATAGTCTTCCATTGTGTTACTATATCCTCTTCCTTCTTGACGTCCATCAATTTTTCATCATACTCATCACCCACATCGCTTGTATTTGACTCATCATCAGCGGTCGCAGGCATCCGTGAATGCATCGAACGTATCGTCGAAGACGATAAACGGGGGGAATTTGTGAGCGTGGAGGAGGTAGAGGGTGCATTGCTTGCCGGACGTGTTATCTGTGAGACAGAGCTCGCTGGAACCAGAACAATCAGGTACACGTGGTAGTCAACATGATTCATTAGTACCTGGCACTTGTGGTGATCTTGAACTACTGGAAATAGGCGGAGGGCGGGATGACATGACTGGTGGAGAGCGAAAGCTATCTGGTATAGGTGTACCACGTGAACTCCCTTTTGGATGTGAAATTGATGAACGGTCAAAACACTAAAAAAAGACAAATAAATACCTGGTTCTGGAGGCCATCGCGAACCGCCTGGAATTTGCTGGCTCTGCGAGGAACCTGGGATGGCTGGAGGAGAACGCGAGCTCCCTGAAAATATTGTTTAAACATGAGTGTCGGACATATTTTTTAATTACCATTACCTGGAACAGGCGGCGAGCGTGAACCACCCGGTTCGGGCGGACTACGTGAACTGCCTATGAATAAAATACCCCATGACTCTGACTGAGATATTTTTAATAATTAGAAGACGGACCTGGAAGCGGGGGTACCGGTGGGGACCTATTGCCAATGGACGGCAAGGGACGGCGGCCGGACGATGTTTGTGTTTGTGCGCGATGAATGATTGTCTGGGCACGATCTATGACACTTGTGGGATTGCGCTCTGGGCTTACTGAATGGACAGAGGAATGGCTGGTTGAAGTCGCAGGAGGGGGAAACCCGTTAGTACCAAGGGCTGATGGGGCAGCCGAGCCGGACACTGTGCTCCTGCGTTCCATGAATGGCCCCACACGAGAGGACGACTCATTAGGCTGCGGTAGTGGCCCTGGCCCGGGCAGGTCACGTTTCCAGTGAGGGGTGAATTTTGCTGGGGCAGAAGAGAGTGGAAGAGCTGAGAAGAGCGTGAAAAATGAGGTCAAGTAAGAGAGCAAAACGCACGTACCTCGCACATCTATTAGGGGAGCAACATGGGGGTAGCCAGATGATGGGCCCGGGCCGCTGAAACTGTGGAGTGGAGTATTACGAAAGCTTGCAGAAGGAGGTGTATTTGAGTAGGCTGATGATGGGGTATGATTTGGGAAAGCAAACGATTGTGCCGCACTAGATGAAGGACCTGGACTAGAAAAGCTGGATGCACCACTTGCAGCAGAAAAGGGGGAGAAACTAGATGCGCTGGTTTGTGAGCTTACGGCACTGTTTAGATCTGGTTCTGTCGGATTGTTGTTTTCCAACTGAGCACGAAGATCCAAGCTTGCATGTTTAGTTGATTTAGCACCTGGATTAGGGAGGGGACGTCTGGTATGATTATTAATGTTGGTGCTCTCGAGAGATGCAGCATGTGCGAGGATAGCAGGACGTGAAGGGGCCGGGGCCGGGATAGGTGCCGGACGTGACGGCGCCGGGGTCTGAGCGGCACGTGCAGGTGGTGGGAGGGATTCTGGACGTAACTTTGGGGTCGGAAGGGGGCGTCGGGTTGGGGTAGGATTCGGGAAAGACGTCGGTGGTGGGCGGGGTTGCTGGTGCGGGTGCGGGTATCTTAACTGGGGTGGTATCTGGATCTGCGTCGGGTGTTGGATCTGGTATCCTGGTTGGGGTGATATAGATCTGAAACCTTGAGATTGTGGTGGTGGATCCCGTGGTGCCGCTGTGTATGCCATCCTCCAACCACTCAAGGTGTTCAGCTGGTGCACACCTTACCGCGTGTCCTAAGAGGCTGTCCCATACATCATTTAACCATCGTGTACATCACATGCACAAATACACCAAAATATTCTCGGCAGCCTTCATGGGTTCAAAACAAGTTCTGACATAGCAGCTAGTTGAAATATCATGTAGAGAATGAAGCATGTCTCGCGTATCCTACACAATTGTTATACAATAGTCCGAAAACCTATACTAATTACCATTAAGTGCTTAGGACTTTACCACCCCTCGCACCCACCCAATAAGACCCATTCGGCCATTCAAACTCAGCAATGCTCTCCTTATACATCTCGATACTATACCCTTCCTTTGGATTACTCGGAACATTGTACCTCCCCCTCTCGTTCATGGTACACCGGTAGGGAAAGTGCTCATGCAAGTGGTCCGCGAATTCCAATACATTTCGTTCCATTGTCCCGGAAATGGCGACGTAGTCAATCACGCTTAACCCAGGTCAGGGACACTACTTTCAGCGAAAGGATCGTCACCGACCTTAGATGAATAACATATTCGCATAACCCAACGCCACCGGCATGTGGACATACAGGGATGCCATACCTTCGAACATGGACATTCAGCATGTCGTCCGAATGAAAAAGTGAAAGTCTCCTCGTGCTCACTTTGCAGCCATCAACATCACGCTCAGCACCTCGCTGACACCTGCGAGTCTGCAGGAGTCGATCTGACAAACATCGATCGCTTCCGCCTGGAACAGCTGCTTGAACACCATACGGTTATGAGCATGTTCCCCGGTCGCAACGCCGATCCCGTACGGCTTGAGTGCCCGCCTGATCGCAGCGTGGCCGAGTGCATCATCAGGTGCCGTAGGCTCTTCGATAAACCTGATAGTACCAAGGGTCGGTTCTCATAACTGGAATGAAAACGAATAGTACAGACCAAGGTTTGATTTCCGCTAATCCGGCCACATACTCAATTGCCTGCGGGACATCCCAAACCTGGTTCGCATCGATCATCAACACAGCACCAGTCGGACCCGCGTTCTTCCCAGCCAGCTCTGGGCTCGAAGGATCCGTGAATCCAGACGGGTAATTTGCGGGGTCGTCGATGATAGAACGTATCATCTTGCCTCTGCGCAAGTCATCCTTGAGGTCGGCGCCTACTTTCATCTTGAAGTGGTTGAACCCACTTGCAATGGCCTCCTTCGTGAGACGAGACACTTTCTCATCCGAATATCCTGCAGGACTACTTAGTAAAGTCAGCAGAATCAATAAGGTCCTCCTCACCAAGCCAGCCCGCCGATGTGATATATGCTGGGTACCTGCAATTGCCGTGTAAGACGTGGATAATGGAGGCGCACATCGACAAACACCTACCCAACTTTGGTAACAAGGGCTTCCCTTTCACGTTTTCCAGCCTCTTTGGCCTTGAGCATCGCAAGTGCCTCTTCACGTGTTAGCACGTCTGTGATATAACGGAACGCAGTCGCGTTTACGAGCTCCTCCTGTGCATATGTTCACAGTGAATTTCAACGGGACAGCCGTAAAATAAACGTCACGAACGGGAGTCATATCAACAATCAATTTCCAGAGGGGTTTGCCTCTGGCACGAGCAAACATGTCCCACAAGGCATTATTCACTGCAGCCGTCGCAAGGTGAACCACGCCCTTCTCTGGACCAATCCTTAAAAACATTCACAGTCAGACCACAGATACCAAGATAAAACAAAATAATTCAGGGGAAACCAAACTATGGAGCGATACGTGGCAGCCCAGCGTCGATTCAGCAGAACGTTCGAGCACTCACCATCGCATCTGCGAGTCTGAGCATATCCAGTCCCAAGCTTTGCCCATATTCTCAAAAAAGCTCTCGGGATCCCGTCCGACTAAGCGTCCAGCAAGTTCCCGGATTGCATGACACACCTATCGCGCGAGGTAGGCAGTGATCAGTAATATATTTCCAACAGAGCAAGAGAAGTAAGGCAACAATAAATCGAATATATACGAGAACTCGTGGCAAATATGTATGTACATGTCAAAGCGTGAATTGTACGCTCACTCACAATGTCAGTACCACGACCAATGGTAAATGTCATTCCATGTACCGATAAGCCCACTGTCGGTGTATATCGTAACATATGCTGAACTATAATCGCAATCTGTATTCCTGAGCCACGTGTGATGTATGAGTCCAGAACATCAAATCACGACATAGACATCGGCTCACATCGCATCAGTGCCATCACCCGTCAAGGATGTGGGAAATCGAATGTCTGTCATCGACGGCAAACAAGATGATCAGCGCACACGCATAGGGGAAAGCAACAAAACTCGAACTCACCATGTGTTTCGAAATGTGTGATTCTGGTTGACATCGTAAGAGAATTTAGTGTTGTCGATGCTGGTTTGGGCGAGAGAAACGACAGCGAAAGATGCGCCACCGTAGTCTCACTCTACCTGTATTTATGGGGCCTTGTGGATGGTGCTGAAAGGTTCCACCGGTGCGAACGCTGACCCTGGACGACCAGGTGACGCATAGACACATGCAGGGAAATATCACAAGACAGTCATGATTTACTTGGTCAATATATAAGCTGCCAGTGGGTGGCACCCCGAACTTGCCCCAAACACGTATTGGGGTGCGATGCGCCGCATTCTCGGTCCGCCGGTCCGCATGACGTTCCTCGAAAACATACCATGTCCCGGACACTCACTTTACATTACCTTCAAGGGGCGGAACGGGCCGTGATAATAGTGGACAAGCGCTGCATATCCGACTCAGTTAACGCAGGACCGAACCTGGCTTTGACTGCAGTCACTTCTGCAGTGAACGGGAGAGATGACTGGGCGTGTTTCACTCGGACTGGCTCTACTCTTACTCTAGTCCGCCCCTAGGCAGACATAGAAGAATGAGGGCAGTTGGTCCTTCTGATAGTCTACTGTGAAGGCTTCCGTTTGAAGCTGGTGAAGCTTAACTCCATCCCATATGCAAGTGGACTATCTGTCGATTTCTTTTCATGACAGTCCCTTGTCGTTTCCAATCATATGACGAGTAAAATCAGCAGACGGTCTACACTTGCTATTTTCACAAAATTGGATTTGTTCACCTCCCAGGCGTGTCGGTGGCCTTCGATTATAATTATCACCACCACAACCGCTGTCAAAGCCTCAAAAAGCTCCGTACTTGAATCGAGTGCGTGCTCTGAAGACTCTTGCCTGAGCACCTTGGTTGAGCTTCAAGTAGATGTGAATGCGGCGGCCGGACAGCCGAACTCGAGATCGACTTGCTGTCGATACGTCACTGAAACATGTACATGTAACCTCTTTGCGAGCATGTCTGTCACAGAATCATGCCAGTCAACAACGCCAGCATGCAGTAATGTGCGATCGCATGGGATGATAGGAACTACAGAGCACAAAGGTGAGATAAAGACATAAAAAGAGTGACGTATCAGAGTAAGATCAGTGAAGGTTTTTGTCGGCACGATGCATGAATGGAAATTGATGGCAAGGCAAAGAAGCTGGTAGTTACCCGGATACTCGTCCGTCATTTTATTCCAACTCTCCTCACTACCCATCAAATTAGCTCTCAGCACCAATATGACAAACACTCCCCTCCCCTCCAAACCACGTGCACCACGCAGCCTGCGCACTCAGTTCACATCCTCGAGGGTGTCTTTCTTCTCTTCAGCTGCGGCCTGTTCACCCTCCACATCAAAGTTCTCGACGAGATCAGGCACGTCATCATCATCATCCTCGGCGGTACCGGCGTTTGGTGGCCTCTGGCCTTGCTGGATGGCTTGGTACGATTCCGCAAGTTTACGAAGCGATGCCAATGAATCAGGGCCGAGTTGGTTCAAGATACCAGGGACGAGCTCAGTCAGCTCCTTGACGTGGCCAGTTCCATAGATCGCAAACGTGTTGGCGGAGACCGCGGCATGTACTACACAAGGCAAGGAGGAAAACTCAAATTAACACGAATCTTATCTGACGGGACGCCGAACGCGAGCTTATCTACTCGCAAGCGACGTAGAAACTCGTACACACCTTTTGGGGCAGTGAAATGCAGCACGTTTCCATCTTCCCTGAACATATTAACCTCCTCTACACCAGGAATAGGCTGCACATTCAGTTTCTTGAGGGCACCTTGGAGTTTTTTGTCATCCTGTGCGGCAGAGGGTTTAGTCTTCCGGACGATTTTCCGGCGCATGGTCCCTTTACCACCTGCAACGCGTCATCATGTCAGCCTTGAGTACACATATGTAAGGAAAAGTAATGGAAGCTACAACTTCCGCGGTTTGATGGAAAACGCTTACCGATCCTGTTGGCTGCAGCCTGCGCCTGAAGTTTTGCCAATTTTGCGGGATCCATGATGTTTTGCGGCGAGGGTTCACGATACCCTTGGTGATGCGACGGTGAAAAGTTGCAGACTAAGGTTTACGCACAAATATGTGTACACAAACGCTACTACCGCGGTCCTGAATTTTGTGCCACAAACCAGTACGCATTTGGGCACAACAATCACTTTCACCCTGACACACGTTTGGAGGGGGATTCCCCAGGTAAGCAACCATAACTTATCCTTGGAATTAACATCAAGTCCGTCGGAAAGCCTTTGGAAGAATCAGTTACCCAGAGATGACTCTTACATTTCATATCCGTCCGGCTACCGTAGAAGACGTGGTGAGCACGTAGCACATTGTTGATGAGCGCTGTTATCAGCGCTGATAAGATCCATGACTCAGGACGCTATGCTCAAGTTGGTTCAAGATCTTGTAGGTAATCGCCTCGCCTCAAGGATCTTCATGCACTGCAACTTCCCACTATTTATCTAGGCGACCTATGAAAAAGAACCCGAGTCCGCAAGGGCTACCCCTGCTCTGGTGGGTCCTTCGAGACGTCGCGGAGTCATACTCACATGTCGTCAAAGTTTCGGAAAAATATATTCGAAAAGGAATACGCACACACCCTCCTCGCGTTTGATGGAGCGCCCGAGGCACCCGGAATAGCATTAGGCATGGCACTATATTTCTTCAATTTCTCAACATGGACAGGCAAGCCTGGCCTCTTCGTGCGTCCAATTTTTGATTCGCCTAGACCGCAACGCTGCCTCTCTATTAATACTTCACGTACAGCTTGAGGACTTGTATGTATCCCCGGATGCAAGAAATAAGGGCATTGGCAAAGCCCTTTTCGCGGAGCTGGGCAAGATAGCTCAGGAGAAGGTAACTTATCACACGCTTCTTTCCGAGGACCTTGCTGATGCAGCCTCCGGTAACAAGGACTGCGCACGCCTTGATTGGTCGGTACTCAAGGTAAGTCACTTGGCTGATCATGCCACCATTGTTCCGGCGGATTAATTCTTTTGGTACTTTTGTACTATTCTTTCATTCAGTGGAACGCTCCATCGATCGCATTTTATGAAAAAACATTGGAGGCCAAAGCAATGGAAGAATGGCTGGGTATGCGGCTGGAGGAACAGGGAATCGAGAATCTGAAGAAGCTCGCCGTCCACGCGGCCTGAAAGAATTGAAACAGGGTCTTCTATATCCTGGCCAAGCAATAGCATAGGTACCGTTGCGCAATGCGATGTCAGGGTATCTCTGTATGACGCACGACCTGACCAAAAGACTATCGGACCTCGGGCACAGTTGATGCGCAATACAAGTGGTAAATGAGTCATATAAATCCGACGGCACACAAGGCGCACGAGTGCAGGGCCAGGAAATTGAGAGCACGACTTTGTGTGATGTAAGCTACACCCCGTCGTAACTAGCCCCACCGGCCTGACAAGATTAATGTGAGGCCGATGGATATCTCCCGCTCCAGATTTTATTAGACCGCTCACCTTCCGCAGCTTCACCACAATCGGATCCTCCTTTAAATCGTCCTTTTCCCGAGCGGGAACTTCAATAGAGTAGACCCGCAACACCTGCTTGACATCGGCTGCATGGACGGAGATCTGCGAGACCATACAGCAAAGAGTCATGTCAGACTAAATACTGCATCATTCATTGTCATCGATTCACCGCTGAAAGGCAGTACAGGCGCAGGCCGCCGCCACCGCGTGTGTTTTTAAAATTGGAAAAAGAAAGATATCCATACACGCCGCAGCACACGTAAAGAAACAGACTAAGGACTGACCTTGGCCTTTCGCATCACTTTGCACCCAGGGCCGATCCACACCACTAGAATGAATTTCTCCCGTTGAGATTCCTTGTCATTGGAGAAGGTGACGCGAACGTATGCGTAAGACGCTTTGGAATCGCCAAGTGCATCGCGTAACTCGGCGAGACCACCCGTTCCCGTCTGTGTGACTGTTAGCTTGTCAGAGCGGTCAGACTAAGCGTGTGATCGTCGTAGGGAGGACCTAAACGCATCAAGGTAATCGGACCCGTTTGGAAACATAGATTCTGACCTCATAGTCGAGTAAAAGCCAGTTAGTCTCGGATTTGTCGGAACGAACATCCTGGTAAGCTGCAAGGATCAGCACCACGCTGCTGGTTAACCCAATTTCACTAAGCGATGCGCTGTAACTTCGCAGACTAACCTTCATCGATTTTAGGATCAGATAGGTCGGCCATCGGGTATAATCAAAGCGCGATAAATCGAATACAAATCTTTGCAGAAAGAAGGAGGGAAGAGAACAGGTCAATACGATAAGCTGGGAACTGATGGCAGAGATGGTGGCTTCCTTCCTAGGAGATGGTTGGAAAGTCGAAGCACTCACGAAACCACTCGGCAAGTACCGTGACAACCCACTAATTTTACTTACATACTAGGTTTGAATTTGAAGTCCTTGTTACATTTCCATCAGCTGTTTAATCATGCAGGCCGTCCAGTTTACAATGAGATTCAACTATTATCAGTTAACGTCACTACTTCGTACACCTTCACACCACGCGCAGTCTTGGTTTCACAAAAGCTCGCTCTATAGATACTATTCCACTACCAATGAGCCAAAGAAAAGGGACTGGAGGCTGGCCGGACACCCTGCGCCTCTATCCTTAGCGGAAGATGCAGAGGGCGAAACCCTCGATTTGAGCGAAGACGAACCACCCCCGAGGCGACGGAAGCGCGCGCCGGTGGAGGACACGCCAGAGGAGTGGAAGCGCCACCGTCTCGCCATCAGGGAAGCCTTTCCTCATGGGTGGTCTCCTCCACGTAAATTATCTCGCGAAGCCATGGACGGTCTGCGTGCTATGCATATCTACGACAAGCGTACGTTTTCGACGCCGGTGCTTGCAGAGAAGTTCAAGATTAGCCCTGAGGCTGTCCGCCGCATCTTGCGGAGCAAGTGGGAGCCGTCGAGAGAGCAACGAGCGAGATTTGCAGAACGGGAGCGACGGTCGAGAGAGGAACGGAAGATGCAGAGTAGGCTTGAAGAGAAGAAGCAGAACATGGAACTGATTTCTGAGGCCGCGATGTCAGAGAAACCTAATCGGAGAGATGAGCGGCCAAAAGGGATTAATTCGAAGGACAGGTTATACTTTGGTTAACAAAATTACTGGGATCGACGGATTGGCGTTGCTCGATATTGTGCACGCCTTATTCACACCTGCACGTTTATCACAGACTCATCGATCAGAGAACCATACAACATGTCCGACGTGTAAAAGCTTTTACGAACAAAAGGAGCATCATAGCACTACATGAGAATTGTCATACAGTCATATTACTTCTATCTAACCTAGATTATTAAGTCACATACGTCTAGATATCTGGCAAATGAGAGGTCGGGGAAGGGAGCGACGACGGGTAACAAAGTACGTTATGGGCATAGTATCGGAGCCGGTACAGTTTTTGAAATGAAGTATAAGGTAAATAAATCATGTGTCCAATGGGTCTGTGACTAGAACTGTGTGGGTAATGATGTTCGAAAAAGGCTGAACACGATCCGATGTTTGTTGGCAGGGTGAGAAGGGTTGTCCAATAAGTCAAGTCCAGCTTGCGTTACAGTGAAAGCATGGATTTCTCGTGTTTAAGATAACACGAGCCCTGTTCCGGTCGGCAGAGTAGAATATCGTTCCAGTTGGGTTGAGGGGGTATGCCTAGTTGCTCGCCTTTCTTGTCGACAAGGGAGTACCGGAAGCCAAGCAGCATCATGGAGGTGACAAGCTTGAGCTCAAGTCGGGCCAAGCGCTGGCCAAGACAGTGCGTTTTGCCTGTCACCGGAGAATTAGGTTTGCCGACAAGCGCGCAATCAATAATGTGGCTTACCTCCTCCCCATCCCACGTAACCGAACGGAACCGTCGCTTCCTCGCGGCTAGGATCAAACCTCCATGGATCAGGGTAGAGTTCCGGATTGAGATGAACGTCCGAGAAAGGATATATCACATATGCCCCTGATGGGATAGTCTTTCCGTCAATCGTCACGTCAGGTCCAAGGTTTCGGCGCATGGCAGTATGAGGCTGCGCAATCCTGAGAGTCTCGCGAATGAGAGAATCAAGAACGGGTGTCTCGGATTCCCAAGCCTCCAGTGGAATGGACGAAAGTTGTTGCGACAAGGAGTGGGAAACGTTAGGGGAGACGTAGTTTGCCAGGAGCTGCTCCACTTCAGCGATTGCTTCATCTTTCGACTCATGTTCACCAAGGTAGGTGATGAGCCACGAAGCTGTTGTTCCAGTCGCTCTCGCACCAGCGACTAGCAGACCCAAAATAAACTGTTGAAACGTCAGATGTCGGAATGCCCATGCTCAACGGAAAAACTTACACCGACAATAACGAGCCTTTCGTCTTTTTCGTCGAGGAGCATCTGCAGAGTGTCAGGTTTAGATGTTCCGCTACGCTCCCGTTCATCAATGGCTCGGACGACAATATCGTAGATTTTTTTGGTTGCCCACAGCTTCTTAAGCATGCTAGGCCCGGGTAACCATGGAAGTAAGACAGTCGCGGGCGTTGTTCCACTGTCCAAAGTGTCGTAGAGTTCCTTGAGACGCGCAACTTGGACAGGATCATCTGCTAACTCCTCGCAGGAGAGCGATCGTACAGTAATTTGGAATAAAAGCTGCAGTGTACACGGTCAGCAGTTGAACGAGCCTAATAGATCCAAAAACAAACTTCATAAATTTTTTCAAATGGGTCAAATGTTCCTGATGGCCCCCACGTTTCCATTACCCTTCGGCAATCCTCCAAGATGGGGGCAATGACTGGGGATGATAAAATAAGGATGAGATAGAATAAATGAATGGATAGATACGACGTACGGCCACTGAGGTGTTCATTTCGCTGGACGGAGGAGAGACGCTTATGAATTTGTGCAATACGCTTGGTCTGAAGGTTGGAAGTCACTCCCTTTGACGACAGGAATCTAAATAGTGTTAGAGTTGGCGTGAATGTCATCGATTACAGAAGGAGGCACTGACAGCTCCGGAAAGCATTTTAAAGCCTTCAGTGAGGTCGAAGTGCTTGTTGGCGAAGAACGATTTCCGGGCTGACTCTCCGGAAACAACAATGACTGTCTCCTGCAGTCATTTTAGTTAGTGGTTGCTGGAGAAGATTTACTACCTTAATGCTTACTCGGAGCATATTGAACTGGAAGAGAGACTGGCCAGTTTTGCGGAAACCATCGTTCAGAAACTCGAAGCGTCGGCGGAAGAATGGGGTAATGGCGAGCAGATGAGAGCCGGGGAGAAATACTGGGGCGCCGTCAACAGCACCATCTTTTTGAGAACCAAAACCGAAGAGAAGAAGAATAAAGAGAACAAGTAAAGCGAGGGCCACTTGGGCCTTCAAACTAGAAAGAAGAAATGCGTCGGCAGCGGATTGTAGGCCGACCGTATACATGATACAAGCTGTCGGACGCGAAAGATAATACTTGAAAACGGCAGCGAAACCGAGCGTGATGGCGCGACTTTATATGCCACCTCAAGTCCATGGCTCATCTCCCGTGCACATGCGATGTCAACATGCTGCCTCGCCATGTATGCACATGAGTGCCTTTCGGTGATCTTGATCGACAGCTAGATCTTGGAATAGCAATGGGTGAGAATTATTGGCTTCGGTTCCGCAATCCAAGATGCGGTAAATACGTAATCGTCTCGTGGCCCAACCTTGTGTATGTACGTCTGCGCTCTCCGTCGGAGACGATGACGACGCTCTGCGGTGTAGCCTAACGTACTTTGTGTTGTACGTCCTGACCATTATAGTGCATTTCCTTAACCTTCATTGACCGCCAGAGATACTGCATCCGGCCCTGCATCGCAGCACTCTTCAATACCTAAAAAATAAAGCTCGGCCAAAGCCTCGAGGTCTTGGTGTGGCAAGGCATCTTTGCATATACTCGTCATCATCCGTCGGACGCCGGTAGACCAGAGCCTCGATCCCCATTTACAACGAAATCCATCTATCGTCTAACACACACGTCACCTTTGTAAACACACGTCCCGAGGACTGCCGCATCCAGCGCGCGGTCACCGAACGTATACAATCAAGACCATTCAACCTGTCAATTGAAATAAGGATGACCAAACTTCCATTGGGCTTACGGATACACCCTACAACGTGGATTTTGTCTCCGCGCTAATGACTCCGCCGGAGCCGTAGCCTGCTGTGTAGGCGAAGACCGCCTTTGGGGCATGTTCCGACAAAATCTTTTCCCAGGCTGTCCAACCACAGCGTAATGCCCACGACGCAGCGACGCAACACCAGCATGTCACAATTTCCATCCATGCAAGCCAGAATGCCAGTGATCGAAGGCAGTCAATACACACATCCAGTGAGCCAGAGCGGCCAGGACCACACAGAAGTGAAATATTTGATGCGATGCGAAGAGCAAGTCGAAATTCCCTGGGGCCAGACGTTCCGGTATGCGATTAGCGCTGCGCGGGGATGAATTGTGCAAACGTCAGGCAGATGTGTGGAGGGCGGGAAATGAGGCCCTACGCACTAAATCAACGCGCCCGTGATGTATAGACCGCCTGATGCGAGCAGCCAACCAAAACCCATCTCGGAAAATAGCTTAGATGCTCCATGCGATACCAATAAGTGAACAACCGGGACCACAGCAGACAATCCGAGACCAATGAAAACACCGGTACGTGCACCTCGGTGTGTTGGTTTTGCATATTCAGGGTTGAGAACGATATATGCCGCTCCTTAAAACGTGTATTGGTAAATGACTTGCTAATGGACTGGTGTATCAATGGACAACACCGACCTGCGCCAACTAGTGCGATGGAACATAGATAACAGACTTGTAAGGCTGGTTCGCAGTAGAACCCGTAGTAAAGGCATGGCACAAAAGATCCGACAGTGAGGACTACGGAAGGATTCATCGAAATGAGATAGAGGTGGCGATATCTTCACTCACTGACGATCCCCGAATAATCCAGTGCATGGCACTGGGTCGACACCTGTGATGAATTTCAAATCATGAATCAGATCGTGCAGCCATAACTTTGAGAAGGGCTGACCTGCGCCGAATGGCAAGTGGCAGTGTGAAACATGGCACTCGCAGTGAGGCAAAACACTGCAGAGAGTAGAAATGTAGCGAAGACAGAAGTATCCAGCCAAGTGGTAGTGCTGTACGCCAAGATATATTGCCCGCGGAATGTCACCAGAATCCACAGGAAAAGTACAGCGCCAGCCAGATGGCTGAGGATGTTAACTGGAAAATGGAATGAATTCATACCTACCCGAGAGAACATGAGACTCACCAGTTTCGTTATGAGGATCTATTCAGAACAAAATCAATCAATGACAGAAATAGGTTGGGCGGCTTGAATGTCCTCACAACTGTAGATAGATGCAATGCAACCTGACCAGCAGTTCTGCACTCTAATAACACAGCAGTCAATCAACCATCCGCGTTGCGGCAAGTCGGAGACTTGCACCCGTCGATACCCAGTCTTACCGTCTGTAGCCCGTTAAGATGTACTCGTTATCCCTCTGCCATTCTGGTATTTCGTGCCAGGAAAGCGTCATACGTTGCTTGTCAGGACCATTTTGCGAAAGTGGGTGTCCAGGTCCATTCAGGTTGTTGAGGTCGCGCTTGCGTGCCTTGAGCTCTGACATACGGTCAAAAACACCTCCAGGTATTGAGATTGAGAGAACAGTAGGCTTTCCGTTGGTATATAGAAGTTGCAAGACACGATTATTTTGGCCCAAATTCAGCACTTCATTGCATGAAGTTTCAAGTCAGGCCCGCGTGACAGGCACAACATGACCCCAATTTACACTTGCCAGTCACAATTTGATGCACGTGGAACGCAAAGAACTGCACATATCAACTTGCACATATCCCTCACGACGCGTAAGGTGCCAGTCCCCGCCTCGCAAGAGCTTGTGAGCTGATCAATGCATGGAAACATCGATGCGTGTACAATTTCGATTTTTATGAGCGCCAATCTACAAGCTGTAGCGCTCATTATTGAGCGTCATTGAAATGACCTCGGTGATCGTCAGTTATCCCCGAATTTCATCGCCAAATCCATCACCATGGGACACTTTTTTGGACGACCTAGCATGATGACCGCTTCAGCTTCTGGAACCTCTTAAGAAATTTGAACCAAGTCCTGGTTGAGTCCTAGAAGCCACTTCTGCGGCACATAAGGGCTGAGGAGATAGGGTTAGGGTTCAGGTCGCCGCGTACCGAAGTCACCATATACGGCAGGAAGTTTCCACAACCATTTGAACTGAGTGAGATCGGAACGAGATGAAGTTACTGTGCATGATGTTATGGCAAGTCCTTCGTCACGTCATGTTGCCAGCTGACGAGCACCCCCTAGTACCTTGTACTAAGGTCGCAGGGACATTGTTACTGTCAGTTCCGGTTTGTCACTACTCTGACACATGTCACTTCCGAACACGAAAGCTCTCGATCGCAGATATGTCACCGAAGGATCGTTCAACGCTCAGCGCTCAGTACTCAGTGCTTAACCTTGGGCGGAATATTAATATTGACGTCAACCCAATGTCAAGCAGAAAATGTGGACTGGCCACTCAATTGCCACTCACCAAAACGCGCTTGCTCACGAATGAAGTTGAATTCCAGCTAGGTCAGAAAAAAATGTTCTCAACAAAAGCTTTCCTCTCGTTGAGTCTAGATACATTGTATGTATTGCTAATGTTATTACATGATGAAAAAATGAGTGTGTGTAGGTCCAACACACGGTGAGAATCGAAGTAAACAGCCGAGGCAACGAGTCTGGTATTCCACACAATAAACAGCTAGGAGATGAATACTTTCTTGAGTGCGCTAAACTCGCACTTTTGGTCAGTCAGTGAGCAAGTGACCATGCCATTGTGCTTCGCTGCCATATCTTCCAGCGCCTAACGGTAGAATGTAAGTATCAGTTGTTCACATGCAGACATTGGCGATAGGTTCATTTCCAAGAGTGAAGGACATACCTCTCTCGAGTAAACTTGACCATTGGGAAACACCATAGGCATATTGTCCTCGTCCATGATCTTGCCGCTAATTCGACAAACAATAGTGGAGTTGGCGTGGTGGCTGAATGGAACTTCTTGAGCTAGAGTGTTTATGCTAGGGTCGCACACCGGGCAGTCGACATTAGGGGATGACATGTCGTTGCAGGAAGGCAGCTTCAGTGAAGCCAGACCAGAATAGACAGCAAGATTGAGAAGAGGTTCAGTGGGTAAAGAATTCAGATTGTAGATGGCAAGCCGAAAGGCTTGAATGAGATCAAGCCAACGAGAATCATCGTATAGTCTCTGTAAGGTCCAATGAGATACAAATGGATGGGAAGCAACGTTCTCTTACGCGGTACGGACCACACGTTGTAGAAGGCTTTATTGCAAGTAGAGTGGCAGCCTGCATAATCTGTGGTAGATGTGTTTCTTGCCATGGCACGAGGTGTTTTTTCGAGTAAGCCATGGCCTCTTGCTTCTTCTGATCACGCGCTAACTCGATGTACTCTTGTAAGCGAAGTTCAAATTCGAGTGTGCTCTGCGGAAAAATCAAAATGTTTTCATAGAGATCACATCATCGCCGCATTCAGTCTCACCTTAATTTTCCGCAACGCCGTCTTGTTCTCGCTACACCATGCTAGTGCTTCAGTGCAACTGTGCTTGGAAAGTGCCAATTCAATTCTTCGAATGTCTGTAAACAGATCGATGTCCACAAGGGTCTAGTGCAAGCGGTAGGCGCCATGAGTTGATGTGAACACTTTGCGGAACTACAAACCTCTATGTTCCTGTCCTGTGCCAGTGTCCGTGCTGTATTTTCCCGTCCAGTCCGGAGGGCCCAGTCAACAAGCCATCTGTCAAGCCGCGTGTCCGCCCACCGCGAAAAATCGAGGCTACCGGTGGTTTGCAGGGTCTCTACCGCCATGAGATGCTGTAGCCTCTCCCGAGTGACATCAAGGGTGGGTTGTCCAGCGGTATCCTGCAGTTCAGAAAGCTGCGCATAATGTCCACTAATATAAACTGAGATCCAAGCTAGCAAATAACTCCACGTACCTTGCGCTTTAAGTTCTCAACCCGACCTATCATCCCATCTATGCTCTTGGCGGCGTCCTCGAGGTTGACCTCGCGGCTCTTGGATCGTTTTAGTAAGTCATTCGAGACAGTCAGGACATTTCCGAGCTCGCGCTCTATGTTCCGTTGTGTCGCACGGAAGACCTTCCGATAGTTTTCATAAGGAACCTGGCGAAGTGTGATTGTAGTGAGGTCATTGAGAATTAGCAGCGTAACTGCGTACCCGTGCAAACGGCTGTTCAAATAGCAACACGCCTTCGGAATTGAGCTTTGTTGAGCTCATATCAATAGTATAAGAACCTGTCTTCGAGGCCCTAGTTATCAGGGTTGACGTTGGTAAGGAATCGGGATTACACTATGATCGAATTACTCCCACGTGACCTGGAAGGCTCAGTGGGTCCACTACTTAGTAATACACAAAGGCAAGTGTACCGCTACTCGGTACTTAGGGAGTGACTGAGATCACACTATGTATGGTCAGAAGGGAGCTGAATATTGTATAGGCGGTGAGTTACTCCAGAGGGGAAGGGCAACCAGTCATAAATTGGCTATGGACAATCCAGCGGTGATCAAAGCAACCGGGGCTTTCACTGCACCTTGTGCAAACCATTGTCCTGGGTGCAGCTGCGACATTCCAGGGCAATGAAGCAGCTGGTGAACTTGTGGTAGATGCGCTAAGAGAGCAGCACCACACGGAGACTCGGCGGAGGCCCAGCACTTATTACCCAATTGTCTACGCGAGCCCCTGTCACAATGGGATCTGGTGGAGCAACCGCAAAATAGCAATTCTACCTTCGTATTAAGAGAGGGGGACCATGGGGATGCCATTGAGGCTCCTGCGACGGGAAATATATGTCATGTACATATTTCCGCGCTACCCTATGCTCAAAAATTCGGCAGCAAAGTCCCCCTTTTTTTGTCGCGTCAATCACCGCCATCAAGGTCCTAGTGACCACCCCCTTTATCTTATTGCCTTTAGTTGGCCCTAATGCTACACATACTTGTAATAAGCATATACTCCAGTCTATGGACGGTTACCATACACTGATGGTTATACTGCATGTATTTTCTACGGTCTAGCGGACAACAAACAAGTTATCAACAAAAGGCGTAATCATCAATCTCGTCGCCTTCCGTCATCCTGTGAGCCCCGTCTCCACGCCATAAAATCGCGAATTAAGGCCACGACAAGAGGAACAGATATAGATGCGAATAGTGGCGTATACACAGCATACTTGTGCTCGGCAGGAAAGTACAGCAATGCCAGCATCCCAGGATTAAAGAAAGCGCGTGATGCCATAGATAATGCCTTACTGGACCATCGCAGAGCAAGCGCCGGCGAGGCCACGGCGGTGCGATAGGCCTGCATTATTGAGCACAGTCTTCATTAATATGACATCAGATGCAGAACGCACCTCGTGGAGCGATGCAAGGGCATCTAGGACATCATCTCGTACTACTTGCCCAACAGGCATGTTATTGATCTGATCCACGAGCTTTACAATGCTGTGTAATGTGTCCTGGCTGCCTTGCACGTTCTGCCATGCACGACGCCGGAGCAGAGCATCTAACTGCCAGTCAGATAGAATGCAGCTTTCTTCCACACTCAAGCCGAGAGGAACGGGTGGCACGCCTAAAAGAGCAGCGAGCTGGGTGGCAAAGTTGTGGAAAACTGGTTTTAAGTCGTTATATGAAAGATGCAACGGTGAGGAATTGAGTTCATTGTTGAGGATGAAAATGCTGCCCCATTGGGGCAAAATGAAGGAGCTCTGATTTGCTGGACGACCTATCGGAAGGTCAGAAATGACCACAAGTGGGTACACGTAACATTAACCTTCACTGTCAATTATCTTCAAGGGTGAGTGGGTCTCAGAGGGAACGAATAGAACGAAGTGGAGAACAGGATCATTCGAAACGCTGGATGCTACGATAACTAGTCAGGTGTTGACGCTGCTAATCACAACGCAATACTAACAAAGTGTCCATTCGGCAGAGTTGATAAACACTGTTAAGTCCTCCTGAGTGAGCCCCGATGCTTCAGTGTCACGAAGGGCCAGGCGTTTCGGCTCAAAGGCTAACGGAGCATGATACTGGACTTGACTTTCGACTGTGAAATTGTGCAGAGTAGAGAGTCGAGACATAAGCGGAAATATGAATTCTGATAAAGTGTCTTTAGAGTTGGTCTCGAGATACAGGGGTCATATGGATTACCCGCGAGCGCAGCTTGTACATCCCATGTCTCAACAAACCGATTGGGGGTTGCGTCTTCATTCAGTAGCGTAAAAGCGAGACGATAGTGATCCGAGTATTGAACGACACGCTGCGAATGTGAAGTGCTTGAGTCCGGGGGAGCGATGAGGTCGGACAATATAGAGCTTAATCTTGTTGCTAGTGTGAGAGCAGTCGGACACATTTCAAAACACCACATTCGCCTTGACTCACCTGACTGCGCATCGGTCTTGCTCACCCGTAAGTGTCTTGAATGAGCAATTGAGGTCTGTTCACCAAGAGCAACTGTATATAGGCTAGATGCATTATTGGTGACTACAGTAAACGTTGAATTGCCCTGTCCACTAGTACAATTTTCGCGAGCGTACACACCTTCATCATTTCTGTCTTGTAAGCGTAGGTCGACACCTGTCCACCTTCCAGGTTCATGTACCGCAGAATCACGAAGTAATGTATGGACTTGAGAGATTTGGCTGGGATTTTGTTGGCTAATGGATGCATCAAAATGAACAGCGATAGGAAAGACAATGTTGTTCTGAACTTGTGACTGTACTTGATTGGTTGGAAGTGCAAGTCTCTCGATACTCGTCAAATGCCACCAGAATGGGAAAGCTAGAATAATGACGATCCAATATGAGGCCAGGACTGCTCTACGGATCCAGTCTCTTTCGAAGCTGAGTTTTCGAGGATCCTTGAAGCCAGAGCCCGAGCTTGCGATTGCAGCAGAGTTCATCCTAGTACCAGAGTCCAGAGTCGCTCAGCAATTCCAACAACAATGTCGACCCGCAGATGGGGGGTCGGAGTTTCAATCCCTTCTTGCTGGAGATCACTCATCTACCTCAAGCGTTTACTTCGACTGAGCGTCTTCGCTCCTAGTTGCATCAAAGTTTCGACATTCATGTTTGATAACTGACCTTCACTTGCTTTCAAATAGTTCTGCAAATATTCACAATACCACGACGCGCTAGGCTAATTTTCAACCCGACTTCTCTTCCATTCCTACCTGTGACAAGCGTTGCAGCATCTTGGAGGTCCCAATCCTCTCAAGCATGACTTCTGCAAGCTACGAAACTTCTGCTTTTGCTAATCCTTCGTCCGCACATGATATACGGCGCTCTCTAGGTGGCAGTTTCCCATCTTCATACGACGTAAGTTCTCGCGAGAGTCGTACTTTCTCGGGTCGTTCAAATACTCTCTTTCTTAGTCACCCTATTCTACTGCACGTCGAAGATCTCCATCTCCTGGTCCATCTTCGAGGAGATATGCCCCGTACGATAGTTATATCCCCCGTGGGGGACCTAGCTATCGTAGCGATGATCATCCGAATATTTACAGGCCAAGTGTGTGGAGACCAGAACGCTACGGCAGCCGCAGTCCATCCCCAGATCGTTACGACCGGTCTCGTCCTGTGGAACCGCGCTTCTGGGATTCCGGTCCCCGCTGGCAGTCGTCTTGGCAAGATCGAAGATCCTCTCCAAGCCCACCACCACTTCGGGAAAAACTTCGCAGAGATACAATGGCAGAGCGAATGTTTGAGCCATCAGACTCCTGGAAGCAATCACACGTCGATCGACCCGGCCGATACGAAGCGTTTGTCCATTTGCGTGTCAGTTGGTATTTCTCTCATCATCATGTGTAGGTTGGAGCCCCAAAGTCCAAGGTTTCCAGATTATCGTGCACGTCCTGCACGAGATTACTCTCCCCAGAAGTCACCAACGTATCCTGCTATTCATGGTGATACTTATCGTCCTTATTCTAGTGGTCAAAGCTACCGAGAACCACACGTATTTGTTCGGTCAGATTCATACCGGCCACAATATGATGATGGTACTCGGCGGTCACCGCGCTCATGTGATAAATCAAACACAGATGTTTACTATCCGCGTCGACCATCTAGTCATTATGATCACGATGACACACGGTCTTCGACCTCCATTGCTAGCACACCGCCTCGCCATGCCGTTGACTCTCCTCCCCCAGACCCACATATCACCGATCGCGACGCCCGCAGACATTCACCATCTTGCAGACGTGCGTCACCCGCCCACTCCGTAGCACGATCTAGAGCGTCCTCGATATCTTCCGAACCCCCACTTAAAAGATTAAAGTCGAGATCTTCATCCCGATCATCTGCTTCTTCTCGACCTGATAAATCTGCTATCTCCGCGCGTAATGGTCTTAAGGATATTGTGTCACCGAAACCAAATCGAGAGAGCACAATTCAACAACTACCCACGCATGTGTTGTCGCGAGATCCTGATCGACTTGGTTCTATACCGAACACTTCTACTGGAAAGGGTTCGTCGCACCCTGAGCCTCTACCCCACGAGCTGCCGCACGTGGGTGACAAACCGGTCCATCCCGTGATGAACGGTGAGCTTAATGGTCCACCTTTGGCATCGAACTTCCCCCGTTCTCCACCAAGTTTATTGTCAGGAGAAGGTACGACCATCCACTTTACTTGTCGATAACCCTGAAGACGTATACCAATTTTAGATATTGAGATGTCTCCTCCTGGGCTTATATCTTCTCATGCTCTCCCTAGTGACGTGGAATTCGCCTTCTTGGGAGATTCAGTTGGTAAAGGGACTGAAACACCAACCAACCAAACCTCCCCTCTTTTCGATGAAGTGCATACCCTGCCCGTTAGTCCGGCTGTGCCCAGTCCTACTTTGAAATTCGCGGGGGTGGTCGCCGATGACTCACCGGCGTCCGCGATCGTGGCTCCTTCACCAGAATCAAGAATGCCGGAGAAAGACATTGATGCCGACTCCCCGCGAACATTAACAGGAGACACTCCCTTGCTAAAGTCTGTTCCACAAGTCATTTCCACCGAGTCGGTCGGAAGTCCATCTCGTGTCGAGGCAGGAGAACAGCTTTTGACTCCTGCACTTGACGTAGAACAGCCCGCGACGTGGTTTTATGGTCGTCCGTCTTTTGCAGACTCGACCGCAAAAGCCCTTCGTTTTGTAGTCCTAACGAGGCTTCAATGTGATCGTCAGACGCGCGATGAGCGTGTTGTTCCGGTTCTTAGGGCCAATCGGGCGATTCGCGAGCCTTCTCTGCCTTCACCCATTGACGCGCAAGACCAGCTGTTTCAGGAATTTGCAGCTGATCAGCCCCGTCAGGAAGGAATGGCTTCACGTTCTCAGTTCATCAGAACGTCCTTATCAGGACACTTCCTGGAGCGAGAAACAGCCCTTCGGGATAAGCAGCAAAAGCTGAGAGAAGAATATCTTGAGCTACATCAACAATGGATATTGCAATGCGCCCGGCTCGATAACGTGTCAAAAGGCGGTCTACCTGAGGAATCTATGCCAGCTTCTGCAGGCAGCAGGCCCACCAGACGATCAGCTGCCGTTTTGGGCGATGCTGTTCGCTCTGATCTTGAGATGGAGCAGATCATTGCGAATCTTGGGATGGAGGAGCTGACGGATCCAAGCTACTTGGCGATCAAGAACGTCGCAAAGATCCCGGATATGGTTTCTGTCGTTGATGGCCGTGGACCATACTATTACGACGATACGAACAATCTCTTGGACGACCCTGCGGAGTTCTACAGCTCGTCCTCAGCTCTGGACCTTTGGACGGAAGAGGAACGCGTTGTCTTCAAGGAGAGATATGCTGCCCATCCGAAGCAATTCGGACTTATTGCTCATCATCTGCCCAATAAGACTGCCGCTCAGTGTGTCACGTACTACTACCTGCACAAGCCACACGTCGACTTCCGCAAGGCTATTGCACAGTATGGCGCAGGTCGACGCCGGAGGAATGGCAGGGGGGCTAACAAGCAGAAAGGCAACGCGCTGCTTGCAGATATTCGCCGCCATGATGATGAGGTATCGGCTGCCCACCCCACCTCTTCGGCTGTACCCAGCAAGCGCAGGAGGGCTGCTATACTGCGATCCAATATTGAACCCAGGAGAAACCAGTCCCGCAGGGGTACTGTCCAGCCTGACCAGACCCCGACTCCTTCTGGGACAACGCCAGATCCCGAAGCGGATGAGCAGAGGCGCCGCCGGCGCTCCACTGCGGTTGCGCGTTCTTCGGGTCTTGCTCAAGAAGAGGTTGAACCTACTGTACGTTCGGGTCATGCTACTTACTACCTGCGCTTTTGTTCATATATATGCTCAGGAACCAGACGTTGAGGTTCCACCTCCAAAGCAAACCAGAAGACCCCGGAAGCCAAGAGCACGCGCAGTCCCCACCCCGTCGGAGGAAGCCACCCCCGCTCCAGAACTTTCGGATTATTGCAAGTCGTCGTCGATGCCGACACCGTGGTCCAAAGAGGACCGAAGTCAGACCCCTCTCACACAGCATCTGAAATCAGCGTGCTGATCTCAGTCCAGGTCTGTTCCTTGGGCTTCTATCTCAACATGGTGATAATGTGCACCGCATCGCTGCTTCCATGCCTCACAAGGTCCGTGGTGATCTGGTAGCAGGCTGTGGCGCCGCTTAGCTTGTCTGTATAGACTGCAGTGCAAGTCAGCAGTTATTATAAGAGTCACATGGATGAATTGACATCTATTTCTGCTGGCGATTTGACACTGTTTAACTATCTGGTTCAGTAGTTATAATACAGTCCTTTCAGCTGTTATTTCTGATCCGTATATCCGTAGCTTGTATCTCACCCACGTATGGTAGTTGTAGTAGATCGCTAATTGTAGACTCGAGCAAACGGGTGCATAGTACACAGAAGGTAGTAACTTGAAAGGTCATCGATCATCGACGGCCCTCTACCATGATGATGTGGTATCCGAAATTCGTCTTGACCAAAGGTGACAAACTGGGCTTGTCAACAGTCGACGGGGTAAGGGCAAATGCGGCATCTTGAAATGCACCCTTTATGACAGAAATAAATTTCGTTTATTAGTCAAGCACTGAAACCACTTACAACCATAGACCCCCGCACCATCCAGCCAAGACTGCCACCAGCTGGGTCGAGAATGTGACATTCCACTATCACATTTGGTGAGCAAACTCACCTTTAGCTTTGTCCTCTGAATATTCCTGTGCTACCTTGTCGAAGCGCTGGCCCTCCTGCAACCGCTTATCAGAACTTATGCACCTTTGGCAGATAATGACATAGTACAACCTGTATCTTCTGCAGCGCCTCAGTCGCCTTGGAGTGTTTCTCGCATAGGATATGGCGGACGTTGATTGCAGTTGCGGCCTTTAGACTGCCCTTTCCCTGAACACGACTCGAGGTGCGGTTTTCATCAGAAGCGACTGTTGTAGCTTACTTTGCCCTCGGATTGGTCACTTTTGTCGGCGTTCTTGGTGTTTCCACCTTTCTTTTCTGCAGGCTTTTTCTCAGCCGACCCCGATTGTTTCTTGCCCATGGTATGGAAGCGGTGAAGCCTGGCCTAGGGTGAGACTGTTAAGTACATGCTTACTAAAAATAGAAAGACTAACCAAGCTGCCACAACTAAAGCCACAGGGCGCCAATCAGTGCCAATACTTGGAACTCGTACTAGGCTCTACGCGTCCGTGGCTAAGTGGACAAATCAGAAAATGACCCAGGTGACAACACTCAGGCAGCGGCTCCGCTGACAGATATGCTGCCCATGGCCAGGTATCATAACTTAATACTAATTCTTGCCTCTCATGGCCATTCTGACTCTTGCTCCAAGTTATAGTCACGCTCTTCGTCACTCATGGTATCGTCTACTATATTTGGCTATCTCTTCTTGCTTTCGACCTGACATACTCCAACGTTTCAACCTCTGCAAACTGTCGCCTTCTTCCATGATGCTCTCAATCATCCTCTCCCATGGCATCGGCTTAATCGGACTCGTACAAAATGGTTCGGCATTTCTGTGCACTTGACATCGTTGTCAGTGGTTGTTTGCGCTACACTGGATTTTGCATCTCGCCTTGTAGTGTGCTAAATGAGGTACAACTCACTGATAACAAACAGCCAAGAACAACCTACAATTAGAATACTAAGCAAGCTGGGTCAGCATCATACCACGCCCTGAGCCTCGCACGTCTCCTCCACCTTTTGAGTGCCACTTTCACTGATCACTGACTATGACATTGCCCACTTCTTTGGTACAGGCTCTCCACCTGCCACTAATCGGTCATATTTTGGCTTCAGCGCTCGGTGTAGTCACACCAGCGTCTATTGTGCCAAACAGCCATCGACAATATGGAAATACACGTGCAGCATGAACTGATCCAGTTCTCTCCCTCCTTCTTCTCCTGTCGCTCATTCCGCCTACCACTCCGCCCCTCCGAGTCGATCTTTCTTGCCATTCCTTTCGCCAGACCATCATGCCCGGTGGCCTAGAGGGTCGGTCCGGTATTGGTTTCGTGATCCTCACGCTCTATCCACAGTCATGAGCGGAAAAAAGACCCTTCCTGATGCAGACCGTCAGGCACTTACGTGTCTATCAATGACGACCCAGGGAGACGCTGGAAATCAGCCATTCGAGTCATCATCCGATGAATCTGCAGCGTGGCGCGATACTGTAATTCTGTAAAGTATTCCATCGAGACTTGCGGACGTGATTCGAGGACTGAATTTAGGTTTATAGCTCACCACACTTGTCACCTGAATTATCAGCGGAGATCAGGGCGCATATGAGCTTGGTCGAATGCTAGGCAACGGGGAAGTCTTTGGAATTTTTCAAATTGTGGGATGAGCCTTTCAGTGACTCGGAGTGATTTGCTCCTCATGCTTGTACAGGCTGACCACTCCTCTGTCGACTCTGAGTCTGAGTACGCGTGCAACCACCATGACGACGTGACCTATGGTACATACGTGCCGGAAGCGAGATCCAATGTCAAAGAACACTTCCACACCAATCCTCATCCTGACTTCTGGGAGCTTGCTGGAATGTATCTAGGGTTATATCGTCAACGACGAAATCCTGGTGCACGTGCAACACGATCCGACTTCCAGAGCTCGAGATGCATCCGTGTAACGAGCAGGGCGTGTACTATGACCTGCACGCTTTGATGCCGTCCTCATGAGTATTTTGCTCCTCGCCGACACCAACGCAAACGACGTACTTCGAAAACAGGTCACCGTACACAAACTGGGATGCCGACCAGTAAGCACAATAAGGATAAAGCCTAGCTGAGGGAGATGTACACGTACGGGAAGAAGCCCTGTGGATAGCATGACGAGGAGCGAAAAGACTGGTCAAATAGCTTCAGCCACAAGCAACGGATTACCAAAATTGTTGTACCACGCACCAAGTCCGCAGATAAAGTACAATATGTTGTGCTGAATGAGAATGCTGAGCAAGTGATTGCCCCTTGCAACATCTCTGTAGTGCTTGATTGAGCGGTATAACGTGAAAACTAGAATTTCTGTGAAGAAAATGGTCAAACTTGATAGATATATGCACTTCAATGCTCACTCACCAAACTCGGCGAACTACTAGCAAGACATAGGCTGCAACAATGATGCGACTTTCGCCGACATTATAACAGCTGGTGATGTTGGGGACCGGAGGTTCAGAGACTTGTGAACATAACGATTGGCGCTACTTTGTGGCAACGACGGGAACACATACTCGTTTGTGAGTTGTTATAGTTAATGATGATGTAAAAGCCTGGAATCGAAATTGCCTGTGAAATGAATATCAGTCCAAGAGGGACGCTCGAGAAATATAAGCTTACGACAAAGCTACACAATGAGAATAATCAATATCTTCCTGCTTCTTCCCCAGATGGCGTACGTTCTCAACATGAACATACCTATAAGCACGATGTTTCATCATGAGAACAATGCAGAATGAAGGTCAAAACCCACATTCCGCAGCTACCAACGTGATTCCCAGAAGCCCTGTACATGAATGAGATGAGTCTTAGACGCTTGTTACACACTGACATGGGTTCATATCGAAGTATGTCGCGCATAGCTGTTTGGTACATCAGACATCGTACAACACGCTCTGAATAAAGTAACCTCACACTGAATGGCAAGGCAGGTTGCAATAGCTCTACAGCATTTTCAATCATGAAAACAGTAGTATGAACTCGGGCTCACGGTAGGTATTTGTTGCTAATACCACAAATGGCAGATAGCGACACACCAGATACAGCATCTTCACTGTCCCCCACCTCGACTCGCGAATTAATGCCAGCTTTGAAATGGTTGAACTCAGAATCGCAAAGATATCAACGATCAGAGACGATGCACCTCATCATCGAATGTGATGATATAATCATAGACCTTTGTAAATGTCAATCGAGAGGCACAGAGAAGCTCGGTGACAACAACACGGACCCAAATTACAGCTGTAGACACTGGATTGATATATTTGGTTCAGAGAGTCATGTCCGGTGGCCGAAAAGTGTGTTCTCTCACTATAAGCATACTAAACGGCAGAGTCAGAATATGTGAAGTTGCCATTTACACGACTCACGTTTAAATTCAGAAGAGAGCGTCCTATTGCGAAGTCGGCTGGGGCATAAAGAGTCATGGGGATGGAGGAAGAATATTAAACGGCGTACCACCCTCTACCTCAGGCTTTAAGTAGCCGGTATATTAAGGCTCAGGAACTTGATGAAGCCTTGCCCACGGGGCGGCTAATGAGCTTGGGTGTGTGCGAGTGACGAACGCTGAGGCGGCTCACTTGCATTTTCACAGTTGCGAGGACCGTGACATTTACACCGCGGCTCGCTCGTCGTCCCTGCACATATTCAAGTTGGACGCACGTCGCAAATCATGGAATGAAGACACTTGCCAGAGCCCCACGCAAGCCCCACAGGACTTAAGCTTACACAGCCAACGGCACACATTTCCTGTGGAACGAATTTCTGCCCAAAGTAATGTGCGTGGAGCGGTCTTGCCATGCTGGGCTGTGTCTCACGTACGTACAGGTACGTATTCCCGTGCCACAAAGATAACGCGGAAATTCGATAACAACAACTGTCAACAGACACCTCGAGTACCGCCCATGGCCAGTTGTCCTTGTTCTGTCCCTTTAACCGTAAACATCATTCTCGCTTGAAAGCATATTTCTATCTGTTCAATGAAATCTTTCGGTTGAAAGAGATAAATCTTGAGTGCGCTTCCTCGGCGCGTTGCCTTCATGCGAGTCTTCAAGCTTCAAACCCCGGTCATAGCAGTTGGACAGTACCGTAACCGCAAACAGTTTCCTCTCATACGCAACCGCATCCGATATTTGTCTAATACTACCTTATGCTAGCATGCAACTTGGTCACTAGGCTATTCCACCTTGTATTCAACCTGTCATGCTCTCGCAAACCTTCGCCTTGAAATTCCACAACGATCCTCCCATGGCATCAGCTCAATTGGACTTTATATTTCATCTTGCATTCGACCTGACATACTCCGACGTTTCAGCCCCTGCAAATGGTCGCCTTTTTTCCCACAATACTCTCATTCATCCTCTCCATAGCATCAGCCTAATCAGACTTGTACAGAATGGATCGGCCTTTCTGTGCACTTGATATCGTTTTTACTGGTTTGCATTGTTTACCCTATGAAATACATCGGATTATACATTCTGCTTCATAATGTCCTAATTCACTAGTATGACTCCTGATGTGAGCCAGGAACAACTTTGATAACAATATTGGCAAGGCTAATTCAGCTTCAAGTTCACAAGGCTCTCCGAGTCTGAGACTGTCATGTCCGCTCCAGCTGCATACTTAGCACAGCTTCCAGCAGTTCGACGGTCAACCGGTCATCTTTTGGTCTCTGCACTCGGTGGAATCAGGATCACCGCCTATTGTGCCAGCTCAGTCATCAACTTGAACGTGGGCACCCTCACCCATTTCTCCTCTCCGCTCCTCCCTCTGAACTTCATCCGCACTTCTATATCCTACACTTCTTATCCCACCACCCGACCCATCTTCAGTCATCCGACTCGTACCATCATGCCCAGTAGCTTGGAAGGCCAATCGATCAGACTGGATTCACTGGAAGGTGGGCCACTCCATATCGCCTAAATATTTTTTCGTTATCCCCACCCTCCATTTACAGTCACCAGCGGTAAAATATCCAAGTCCCCTCCTTCCGCATACCCGCAGGCATGTTCGTCCTTGAATAGACGCCGGAAATCATCCACTAGTTCTATCATCCGACAGTGCTACGATATGGGGCGATACTCTGACAATGTCAAGACATATGCAGAGACTTGCGGGCGTTATTCCAGTACTCATGATTCACCAGATGCATTGGAGATCAGGGTATCCTTTGAACTCGGTCGAATGCTAGGCTATGGGAAACCCATCGGAAAACTTGATCATCATGGAATGAGCTGCTTGATCACGTAGATGAACCTCATGGTAAGTGGTCCCACCTCTTATTCATGCACATCCACCAACTTTTGTAGACCTGTCCTTCCTACCCATTGATGATACCTGCTATTCTCTCACACTGAAGGTCGCTTTTGTGGACGCATGCGGACACGATGACAGCGCACTACTTGGCGTGAGTGACGTCGAATCTTGTGCTATTGGCTTATTTTCAATAATGCAAACAGCTCTGACAACGTCGCGTGGGCCCGCATTGAAGGCTATATTCACAAGGATCTTCAAGACATTGACTATACAACCTCTCTATTCCGTGACGCCCTTGTATTGCATACATCCATTATCTCTATCATCTCACTGAAGCGCTGGACTGGCGCTACGACTATCCAGATACCACCACTAACGTTTGCGAATCAGCCCAAGTTTACTATGGACTGCTGCCTCTCTGTCCCGAGGGCACCTCTCTTCGGAACATCGCCGCAGGGGAGAGCGGGCATGCTGAACATCCTGCTCGTGTCCGACTACAGAGCCTATAACTTTTCGTGTAAAGATTATCAGCTGAATGACTTACGTGATGCATCTTTTCTCCTTATACTCCAGCCACCCGCATAGCGAAGTCCAATAGCGTCGTCCCCATTTCACTTGTCACAAACACGCGGCCTGTAGTTCTCAACATCTCCGAAAGCCTAGTGAAGGCCACAGCGTCCAAGGCGAGAAGAGGTGGGCTCAGAACTCCAAGTGTCAAGCTGCAATTGGTAGGCGGTCTACCTGGGACCGGTCATGGGGCCATGCATGAGGCCTAACAATTAATTGAGGGGTGTGTTTATCATATACTTACCTGAACAACCTCGAATAATGCACATTTGGGTTTATCAAGATAGTCAAAGGTGGATTTGTGCTCGGACACGGATATGAACGAAGGAGAAATGCACGCTTTGACATGCGTTCATTGTCAAAATGATGTAGGTACTATGAGGAACTATATGTTTACAACGTAGCAGCATTATCAGACTTTGTCACGGCTGCCATGGGTGATTGCAATATTTGCTGGTTTGGGTGATATAATGGCAGGTAGTTCAGGCTTATAATGCTTTCTCGATTGGACTGCAATTTTGATAGATATTATGCAAATTTTAGGCCAGGTAAGAGCCAGTTCGGTAACCGCTGTATAAGCAAAATTTTCGAAATTCAGAATTGTGTTTGTCCTGGCATGATGTCTGCCAGAAGCTGAGTTTGAAGTGCCTCTTCTTCCGACCATGACTCTCAAATGTTGCCCTAGTGGTCCTCAGCAGCCAGCAAGTCTGGCTTGCAGTCGCTATTGTCATCCTCTGTACCCAGCTACAAGTAGCTGAGATGACACGAAAGGGTACTCAGCAGGCTCAGCCTAAAGCCCAGTGGAACCCCAATGAAATCGACTCCTTCCTCACATATCTTATCTCAGTCAAATCAGCGATGGCAGGCATGAAGCTTCAAGGAAGTGACATTCAATGAAGCTGCAAAATATATTGAGAGCTTGAGGACAGTTGGGCCTGTGAAGACTGGGGCTCATTGTAAGAATAAATGGGCAATGGTATGTTATCTCTCATTAATCACTATGGCCATACTGATCTTAGCAATGTAGTTAAAGCAGATCTACAATGCCATCAAGTCATATCGGCATCACAAATCAGGCTGTCATTGGGACAATGAGTGTGGGGCCAACATTGAGGGGCCTGCCGCTGAAGCTGTATGGGAGGAGTATGTTAGCAGGAAGGTATGCAGAGATATTGCCTAGGTATCTGTTGGATCTGACACTTATTTTGTCTTTACAGCCCAACTTCCCCATGAAGAGTTTCAAAAACTGTGGCTGGCCATACCATTCCAAGATGGAAGAAATTCTGCCCCACCACAGCTCCACACAAGGCGTTGCTGCCTATAACCCTGCCTCATCATCATCAAACGAACCACCCCCAGCTGTCAGTACTAGCAGTGCACCTTATGGCACTGACAACAGTATGTCAGATGTCAATCGCAATGGCACTCCCAATGACAGTGGTGTTGGTGCCATGTACCAGCATCAATTTATTCCCCTCATTCCTAGCATGGCCCAGCCGGAGATCAGCTGGGGTGTTCCCCCTCCCCCCAATCCTACATTTGAAGATTATGGCAGCTCTACAATGGCAGCCCCTCCTACTATGTCTTCCCACACTTCTACCTCCACCTTGTCTGCCCCCACTATGTCTGCCCCTTTTAAGTCTCTCCCCACTATGTTTGCACCTATATCTGCACCTATGCCTGCCCCCCTATGTCTGCACCTATGCCTGCCCCCCCTATGTCTGCACCCATGTCTGCCCCTGCTAAGTCTGCACCCATGTCCTCAGGCTCGAGTGCTGGCAAGCACTCACATGCAGAAATGACTCACAGTCATTCAGCTCCCCCTTTGACCACCTACACTTCAGTCTCACAATTGATGAGGCTGGAATCAGAGAAGAAGCCAAGGCTGTCAACAATGAGTGGCAAGACACGCCCAAGTGCAAGCAAGAAGAATACTGTTCAAGACACTGCCAGCACCACTGTGTTGATGAACCTTCAAGGAACCATCAACCACCTCTTGGAGTCACTCAACACATCATTTTCTGCTTCCAAAGAGACTCGTGTGGCTGATAGTAAGTTGTGCGCGCTCAAGAGCATGTAGTCAGAACTGGAGCTTTCAAAGGAGGACAAGGTGGTTGCCATCAACATATTCATGAATAGCCCAGCGGCATGTGATACCTTCAATGATATTGAGGATCCTGAACTGCTGCATGGCATTCTTACATTCTATAATTGCCCACGCCAAACAAGAAAACCCCATGATGTAGCTCTTACTTCCTTGTGCTTGTCCCTTCATTCGTTTGTAGCCCTGCAGTCTCATTTCAATCATCGTGTTTCATTCTTGCATCAAGGTTTCATTGTACTAGCTATTCATTGTACTAGCTATGTATATCATGAATGTACTACATGTTGTTCTCGTACTCCTCATCGCCCTCAGTGCCCATGATAGAGATCATCTTCACCCTCGTCTTCCTCACTAAGATCAACATCCAAGATGTGATCAACGCCTTCCAAGTCTTGTCTGTGTAAGAATGCCTCATAGTCCTCCCACATGTGTGTCGCGATACAGTCACGGTGTGCATTTGCAGCTTGTACTTGTGGCCCATTCTCATCCACCACAACATATCCTTGATGGCTTGGGTTGTCGTTGACAACATTTGTCGGTGGCAGAGGGTCTTTGGCCGGGTCATGAATCCGGATGAAGTTGTGAATGGTGCATAGTGCTGCTGGAATGCGGGCTTGTATATCCATCTTGTACTCTGGGGATAAGAGCAGAATGCCAAAGTGTCGTTTGAGGATGCTGAAGATTTGTTCAATGACATTGTGTGCTGAGGAGTGGCAAAGATTAAATAGCTCTTCCTTATTGACAGGTCTGAAAATAAATTAGTTTGATTTAAACATGAAATGAGTGAAACACTTACCTGACATTGGCACGCCCCCATTCAGCCAGGTGGTATCGAACACTGCAGTATGGAATCAGGAGTTGTTCACAGGAAGGAAATCCTGCATCTGCGAGAAGGTATTTACCAGCAGGAATTTTTAACCCACCTTCGAGCACTTGATCCCAAAGTCAGTGCATCTGTCATGGACCCTTCCCAGCTGGTCAATGAGTATGTGAACTGCAAGTCGAATCCACATGCAAAAAGGCAATTCTGTGATACAAATCCTTTGCAGTTGTGATATACATGGTGCTCAGCCATGGGAGGGAATGCATGAATGTGGCTGCTGTCCAGTGCTCCTATAGTGCCCCTAAAATAAGGCCAGCATTTCAGATTGTTGGGTATTTGTGTGGGGACAGGAAAATCGTCACTGGGGAAGGATATGTATTGCTGTAGAATGGGGGTGACGTGAATATGTCGAGCATCTTGTGAAAATAGCTATAAAGGTGTTAGAACTAATAAATTCTTATAAAATACAGATAAACATTGTCATGCACCAAAATGTGTTGGTAGCGAGAACATGGTTTTTTTATTTATATCTTCATTTCCCATATTATTCCTTACCCACCTTTTCATTTGTTTCCCTTCCTTTCCTTTAATTTTTCGATTTTTCAGCGATTTTCAACAGTATTACAGCATCCCACATTTTTACGGCATCCCGCCTTCAACATGGTTGATTCACATTTCCCCCATTCACACACTTCCAATGCTCTCCCATCTTCACCCACTACTCCCCCAGACAACCTCAGCATCAGCCAGACCATGCCACATGCACCAATACGTCGAAAATCGCATCTTTATTCATCCTGTCCTCATCTCCCTACCATTTCCAATCCTCTTCAGCGGCTTATATTCATTGAACCATTCAAACCATTATCCACTTGCACCTCACCTCCATGATCACTGTGGACACCATGCCATTCCATCCTCATGCTCACCAGAGATTGCAAACCACCAATTCACCATGCAGAAGACCAATCCCTTTATCATGCTGGGGAAGCGTCTTACAGACTGTGTATATCCCATGATCCCTGCATGTCGACATTCTGCACCAACAACCACATGACATCTCTGCAGCAGAGCATTTGGATCATCACACCATCATGGCATCATAGCATCATCACTCCATTCCATTCTCCACTGCCCATATGCTGCGTCATTGCTGCGTCACAGCTCTTGCATCATCACCACACAGCACTTTGTCATGCTTGCATAGCAATTGGTCATGATGACTCAGGTCATGAGTCATGGTTTGTAATGGTCACAGCCCTGCTTTATCATCGCTTTTTCATTCTCTGACTCATTCTTTGTCTTTATGACTCATTCTTTATCCCTATGACTCATTCTCCATTCTTATGCATAGGATTTGTTCTATTTTTCGAAATTGCTCAGTCATTACCCCTGAAGCGCAGCACATTCATTCCATTCCCCCCTTTCATTGTCCTCTTCATTGCCCTCTTCATTGCCCTACTCATTGCCTGGAGCGTTGCTTTGCATACACAGACGTACGCAGGTACTCTACTCTATATAAACCCTGTACTTTAGCTACAGAGAAATCAACTTCTCCAGTTCACCATTCCATGTCCATTCCCCTCTGAAGCCTCAGATAGGCTTCGCATTTTTCAGTCTTCATCATCATCATTCTAGACAGTGTTCAACTGGAACCTTGTCTCTCTGCTTCTTCTATTCCAAGCCTATTCATTCCAGTTAGCTGCCCCGTGTGCAGCTTCATCTATTCCAACTTCCACCCCAAACCTTCAATCACTCGAAGTGTTTGGAGTACTACAAGGGTCAGACCACTCCTTTGAACAACTACTGAACCAGCCTTCTGAGCACAGGAACCGCTGACCGGTAGCATTGTTTGGTTTGTTATTTTTGTTGAAGGTTTTAACAGACCGGCAACGAAGATCGACAGCGGGCTCAGAACTGTATGGGTACATAGCAATGATCTGTCGAGCCACAAGTTAGCATAGTTTTTTTTTCAAATAACATACCTATGGAATGACCCCTTGAATCTCCTGTGAATTCTCGTCTGCTGCCACCCT